>OZ005742.1:178156420-178363097 GCA_963930735.1 Dioctria linearis
TAGAAAGTAAGAACACTTCACAGGTGTCACTTAGACATTGTACATACCGTGCGTTCAGGTACACGCAGAATGTCACATAAAGCAGGATTTACATTATGATGGCATCACTGACTTATAACAATGGACTGAGCGTATTGTCCTTTTCCTATAGGAAAGCATGGCACAAGTTTTATAGTTCTCTCTTTCGCCCTATGGCAGAGTTGGAGCTACCAACACAAAATATTGCATTCTGGAACGTTTGCTTATGCCATTTGATGTTTTTATGTTGGCTATAGATGCAATCACTGCAGAAGGAATAAGGTATATAGTGTTTATCATGCTCCGTCTCTCTTGGATTCAGGATTCAGTTACAAATAACTTTTAAAAATTAAAGTCGGAATGAGTTTAATTCCTTATAAGCGATTAAAATATCGCTTGGGCACAAGAAACAATATTTTTTTAATTAAATTCGATTTACGGGTGTAAAATTTCATCTGATTGGCTGAGTTTTACATGTTTTTTATGTAATCGTTTTAAAGGATGCTCTAACGGTGATATACAGAAACACAATGTTTTTTGTGCCACATGAAATAGCAAATCGCTCAGTCCATTGTTATAAGTCAGTGGATGGCATCCAATTTTTACAGAAACTGTGAGGGAGATAGTTTATTGAAATTTAAATGCTACGGAAGCAATCATCGCAATACCTCACACATACAGTCCCCTCTACTTTTTATGGCAAAATTCTTAAATTGTCAAACTGTCTAATTTGAAATTGTCAAGTTTTTAATCGTTTTTTTGTAGATATTCAAAGACGGATCATGAAAAGAAGTATAATTTTACAATTTCTAAAATATTGCATGAAAGCACGAAGGAGTTCGAAGCAAAGGATGAGATTATATCGAAAAAATTTGTCGCAAAATATCAGATGATGCTGTAATATTCAGTTCTACAATCAATATTATGTATTATAACGAAATTTTTATTTATTATTTATTTCATATAGTAAACAAAAAGTTTAGTAACTAATTTACTAATATGTATAAGGGGGTTGGTCTTGAGAGATCCCCTTTATTCTTCTTAATCCAAACCAATAGAAGTTTATATCCAAAACGTTGTAGGGAACGTTACAAAAAAAAAATGATTTTGCACAAATAATCACACGTTTATTTTCATATATTTTTACTACTGTATCACTAAATTATAATATTGAGGATGATATCTATTTTTTATTTATTTTTTACAAATTCACAACTTATTCCTTTTTTTAGAAAAACTGAACTGACGCAAAAACAAAAAACGAGTTTCTTTTTTTTACATTTTTTTAAAATCCCGGCCTACTTCCTACAAAGAAATCGGAACGTAATAGGTTTTCCAAAGTGTTCTTATCGAATAATAATAGCAAACAGGAATGGTTGAATCGTGTAAAATTCGTGTACATGAGCGTAATTTGTCAAGAGCAGGAGACTATACATAGGAGTAAGTGAGATGCTGCAAGAAAGAATTCTCAAAGCTGGGTGCAGAATTGTCAAATGTGATTTTGTTTTGTGAGCAGATTTAGTCAACTTAAAATTCTTTTGTGAAATTTAACAAAAGTACCGAATCAATTCTTTTCAAAACTATTTATCTTTGAACTTTATTTAGTGCAAAGTTTTAGGGAAATCCTGTTTGAGGCAACTGCATTATCCAAATTATCTTTTTTGTTAATAGACGCAGAGATTTATATAAATTAATTATGTGAATTGTTTCAAAATAAAGTAGAAAAAGAACGTTTTTTACCACAGATGCTCCGCACAAAACCTTTGTTTACTTTTTGCAAATTGACAAGCTGTTTAGAATAGGGATGGAGTGTAAATACATGTAAAAATGGATTACCAACACAACAAGAAATTCATTACTCTAAATCTGGATTATCACCATTCCTGTTTGCTCTATATTCTAAGATCGAAACAACAAAAAATATGTAACGCAAATATTGCAGTACTAGACCAAAAATAAAAGTTGTAATGCAAAACTAAACATAAACATATGGTGAATTCTTTTCACCAAAACCGAGCAGAACCTGTCAGATCTACACCGAACTTAGCCCTGTCCTGAGCGGGGACAAGGTGAAAAGAATGCAAGAAAGTAAAATACCTGAACCAGTCCGGTTTTGTGGTGAAAAGAACAGGTAGAGACTTGGAACCTGTTTTATTATAATTTCAAAAAAAAAAAAATCACTTAATAAAATAATTCCGCACATCTATACTTTTAATGCCTTTTTAAAATGTTCGTCGTTTATAATTTTAATAAAAAAATAAATCACTTTGACAAAATAATTTCACTTCCAAATGTTTGCACATACTGATAACAAATAATTTTGATTTGACGTTTAGTTCGGACCCGTAACCACAAATTTTCATAGAACAAGAAAGTTCAAAACCGGAGCAGAAACCGAACATGAACCGCTGTGAAAAGAACATACGTTCTGAACCAGTTCTGTGTCAGTGCGGTGAAGAAAACACTTTGGGTGTAGGAACCGAACGAGTTATGGTTCAGTTCAGGTGAAAAGAATTCACCAATAAACACAAACATTTATTTATTTGAGCACCCATGCCAAAAGCACGCTGAGCGTTGGGCACATCTTAGCGAGTTACATAGTAGATACAAACATATATTAGCAAAATTAAACACAAACAATTAAGAGCAAAGCATCGGAGGCTTAGAGCAACTATAGTAGCAAGGAGCAGCGTTAGAGCAGCAAAAGAAAAATTATAATTCCATAGTAAATTACTAAGAATGAAAACAATAAAAGAAATAGCAAGAACACAAAAATTTTAGAATGATTTGTAGCATGATTTGTAGTATGATTTTGTAATATGATATTACATTTTGCCAGAAAATAGATATATAAAAATAGAAAGGCGACAAGTAACAGCGGGTTTTGGCGACTAACTAGTATATCAAGTATAAACAAGTAGTTAACACTGAGCACTTAAGGATAACTTAAGCTTAAACTTAACTATGTACATTAAACAGCATGAATTACCAACAAGTAACCAAGGAACACATATGGTTGGACTAGAGATTAAACATAACATAACATAAACATAGACATACTATCAAACAAAAAGAATTACCTTTTAGTGTAGGTAACCAAAGAATACTTAAGGTAGAATTTAAGACTAAGCATAACTATATACATTATTATAAACATCAAGCAAGATGGATAACTTGAATTGGACATAACTGAATGACCAAAGGCTAAAACACAATTTATTGTGATGACGCCACAATACTCCCCCACCTGCGGAACCGAAACTGTTGCAGGTTCAGCGAAAACGAGAAGGAATTCTTGCGGCTCGTCCGGTACGCGTTATGCGTTCTGTTAAGACGCTATCGGTAATTGCAAAGTTTACCTTTCGTGGTTGGATGTTGACATCTGGTTGACTGATGGGACTCTCTGCAGTTGGACGAACCACAGCTCTGGATTTGATCTCCAGAATGGCGCTGGTTTCACTGAAACAGCCCCGAGGACCACAGGTGGTTGGGAGGCGTTCACTAAAATTTCCGCATTTACATCCCCGTTGGGATTGGCCATTATACCGACTTCGCACCAACCTTATCACTTTAGAGCACTACAACACTTGACACTTACACTTGACAAACAATACTTTACATAAAACGATACTCGCGACACGACCGATTATGTTCCTTTACAATATATACACAGGGCAAGGGAGAGCAGAGACAAAATCACAATATTACAAAATTCACGTAATGGATAAAGAAAAGGAATAATTTCAATTAAAATCAATAAATTTAAATATTTGTTTGAAAGATAGAAAAAGAAAATAATATACATATATATCGAAAAAGGAAAATATATATCCAAAACAAATAAGGAACCTTACTCCTGACCTGTAAAATGGACGAACCACTTGACGGTACCTGATACCACTTAACTTGGAGTGACTAAAGGACACTAGCGTCTGTTGACCTGTTGATCTTCCTTTCTTTAAAATATCTCCGTTTGTATTCTTCAATTGATTCAATCTTCGACTTTTTCTTCAATTGCTTTTTCTTTAAATTGATTTACTTCTATCTTCAAGTTGTTCGGGAAAAACTTCTCGCCGAATGAGCCAAACTGGGTGAACTTCTTGATGCTTGGGGTTATACGCCACAAACTGTCCTCTAAAGTTCCTATTCCTGCTTGATTCGGACAACTGGACTGGAAAGTCTCGAAACCGAGTAGTTGTTCTATGGCGTTTCTGGCCCACTTTTTTAGGCCTCCAGGATTTCGCCACATATGGCGCCACCGTAGCTAGGTGGTTTGAGTCCGTGCTAAATGTAGGTTTGTGCATTGGTTGCATTGGTTTGTGTCTTGGATACACCATTGCGCCTTGAATGCACCATTGAGTCTCGACTAGCGGGATTAATCGGTACTACCGGGATGTATCATTTGATCTTGACTGCACCCTAGCGGCATTAGCCGGTACTACCAGCATGCTCCCGTACTACGGTTTTCTTAAATAGATATGTGTTGCGCCTAAATGTAGGCTTTTGGTTTCATTCAGTCTCGACTGCACCCTAGCGGGATTAATCGGTACTACCGGGATGTATCTTTTGATCTTGACTGCACCCTTGGTTTGTGCCTTGGATACACCATTGTGCCTTGCATGCACCACTGTGTCTTGGGTGCACCATTGAGTCTTGGATGTTGGGGATACGAGATCACTTTCAGCACTCTCCAGCATAGGGAAATAGCATAGGATTTCGATTTTGTTGCTGGAGTTCGCTTATTTTCCATCTCGAATTTTGGGGATACGAGATCATTTTGGGGATACGAGACCACTTTTAGCACTCTCCAGCATAGGGAATTAACATAGGATTTCGATTTTGTTTCTGGAGTTCGCTTATTTTTCATCTCGGACTCAATTCAATTCAATTCAATTTATTTTATTAGGGGATTGTACAACAAGATAACAAAATCTTTTCCGTACTAAACTAAAGAGGAAGTATCTATACCTATCCTACTTAATTCTAAGCAAAACAATAGCTAAAAATAATTTAAAATATAAAATTCAAAATCAATATTAGAATACAAATCATAGAGAGAAAGAAAAAAGAGAAAGAAAAAATATTTTCATATAATTGTAAATATAATGAATGAAAAAAGTCAAAGATAATGAAAAATTGAAGAAAAAGAAATTAAATTAAATTAAACTAAATTAAACGAAATTACATTTACATACATAGCAAGACTGCCGGAAAAACCAGACCCAAAAAACCACAAAATCAACCATCGAGTGGCAAATACTGGAAAATAAGCCTCTTAAAAGCTCTCGCATCGCTCGTCCTCTGAATAACCGCTGGAATTGAGTTCCAAATACGTACAACTTGAACAAAGTAGGAGTTTTCATATATGGAATATCGATGACGTGGAATAGAGATGTTTAAATTCCTTGAAGAATGCATGAAATTCAGTTCGTCACTGAGATATAATGGCTTTTTGTGGTAAATTAGCTTGTGTAAAAAGATAATTTGTTTGCGGATGAGCATCGTATTTAAGGAGCAACCAGACAAAGCATACCGAACAGGTGAGATGTGGTCATAACGTCTCATCCCAAATATAAATCTCGTGCAGTCGTTAAAAGCTACATTTAACTTTCGAGCGCATGTGGAATCTAAATGCGGGAATACTAAACATCCCGCTGTAAAATAAGGTTGGAGTAATATTTTTACAAGCCTCATACGCATAGATCTGTGCAGTACATCAGCACACAACCATAGCCGTCGAAGTCCCATGTAAATCTTAGCAACGGTACTATTGACTTGGTCACAGCAACTCATTGAAGTATTAAGCAGAAGGACTCGTAGCCTCTAAGTTGACATTAAGTTTTTCATCTCGAGTTTTGGGGATACGAGATCACTTTGGGGATACGAGATCACTTTGGGGATACGAGATCACTTTCAGCACTCTCCAGCATAGGGAAATAGCATAGGTCTTTGATTTTGTTTCTGGAGCTCGCTTATTTTTCATCTCAGAGATCGTAGCTATAAATATTTGTGAAGTGGTGGGAATCTGTATTGGTGGAGGTTGCTGGTTAAGTTTTATCTGGTCTTGGAGGCTACAATTTGACCTTGAGGTGCCCCCTCCTGTGTCTGGGTGCTGGGGGTTGGCTGAGAGCTTTAGTGACAATATATAATACTATGACTAGGACTGCCTGAGGTGTCTTGGACTGGGCTATGTTACCTGTACCAAGGCTTGGGTAGAATGTGTATTAAGTAATGATGTGAAATACCCTAACCGAATTTATATCGGGGCTTTATACTTGTCAGCTTAAGTTTGGTTTAAGCTGTTTACTTTAGTATGAGTGCCTGTGGTATGTTGGGCTGGGCTACTTGGTGGCTGAGGAAACGTTATCTAAGGCGTGGGTGGATGTGTGCAGCTGTGTATTTAAGCAGATAATAAATGTGAAATTCCCTTAGAAAATTAGTGTAAAAAGTATTAATACTAATTCATATTTTTGTTCATGTCAATAGTATTAGTACTAGGGGTAAAATTTTCATCAGAAATCCTCTACGCGAGATATGAGCGATCTTACCTTCTCAGGTGTAATTAATATTAGTAGCTGAAAAACAAAAAAACAACAACAACAACAACAACAACAACAGTAATCGCAGTTGTGGATTAAAGATTTGATGATCTTAATCTGTAGGTGTCTTTTATAAACATTGTGCCATGTGATGATATATCTAAAAATAGATCAGGCAAAGCTGATTGGAGCGAATGTTGGTAGATATGTTCACTTAGATAAGTAATGGAAATTAGTAAATGCCTAATTTTGCTCTTCAGGTGGAATGCTTCTAATTTGATTCCTTGCATAAACAAATTCGCACAGTCCAGTAAAGTAAACCAATTCGCGCTCGAATAATGTAAACAAATTCGCACAGCAGCCGAGTAAAGTAAACAAATTGAGCGATTTATATTTTTTAATGTAAGATTCCCAATTACTTTAGCTGAAAACAACAACTGATATTAATCTGTAGGATATGATGTCTTGGATGAGTAGTGGAACTTATAATGGAAAAATTTCTTTTGCTGAAAAAAAACAACAACAACAACTATAACGTCAGTTGTGGTCTGTAGGTGTCTTTTATATGATCATGTTATGATATTCGATGTGTAAAAATAAATGATGGCTGCTTGGGATGGTACGACACATGAAATCATTAGAAGTAATGGAAATTAAAGCATTAGAAAAGGTGGCCAGGCGGCTGGTAATTTGATATCTTGCGTAAACAAATACGTCCGAGTAAAGCAGACAAATTGAGCGATTAATGTCTTTTTTTGTATCTACTGAAAAGTCTTACATTTTATGACGAATTGTTTTTTATTATCAATAAAATTTCTCAATCAGTCACGCTGTTATGAGATTTGATTGACGCCGATATCATAGTTCACATGAAGCTGATAAGAATATGATAATTTTATCTTCATACTATTGAAGTGATCACATTATTTTCTTACCATTAGGTTGAGAGTGGGTTTAATTAAATGTTTTGATGAAAGAAGGTGGTGTTAGGATATCAATGTAGTATGATATCTTGTCTTAGATGAGTAATGGAAGTGGTTTGGGAGCTGTGATCACAGTCGAATAATGTAAACAAATTCGCACAGCAGCCGAGTAAAGTAAACAAATTGAGTGATTTATGTTTTTTAATGTAAGATTCCCAATTTCTTTAGCTGAAAACAACAACAACAACAACTGATATTAATCTATAGGATGTGATGTCTTAGATGAGTAGTGGAACTTATAATTGAAAAATTTCTTTTGCTGAAAAAAAAGCAACAACAACAACCATAACGTAAGTTGTGGATTAAAAATCTTTTATAAACAAGAGTGATCATGCTATGATATTCGATATCTAAAAATAGATCACGGCTGCTTGGCATGTTAAGAAACATGAAGTAATGGAAATTATAGTCTTATCAGAAAATTTTCGATGTAGGGATGTGTGTATTGCAAAGTCTTAGGTTTTATGAAAAAACTGGTTTTTTTTATTTTCAATAAAATTTCTTTTTGGGTGGGTTAAATTTAAAACTTTGATGACCTATGATATCAATGTGAGGTGATACTAATATAGTATGATATGTTTGCTTAGATGAGTAGTGAAAGTTGTATGGGTACAGTAAAAGACTTCTCATCAAATTTTTGGTGATAATGTGTAATGGAATGACCAGTGTTGCCACACGAAATCTTTCTAGAGTACCTTGTTAGCCTAGCCTGAAAGTGTCCATAGTGAAGATTGTAGTAGGGGGTTTAGAGTAGGTACTGTAAGTTATGTATTAAGTTAAAAGTTTTGATGTATGGTATTTGGTATTTATCTCCTCGAAATGGTGTTGTACGAGTATCAGGAAGGTCGGAAAAAAGTTGATAATGCTTCAAGTTCAATAGTGAAGACCTCGATGTTGAGAGTGGGTATTTGGAATGATATAATTCTTGTAGGATATGGAAGTATTATTTATTCATCTTTAAATCTTACCATGAAAGTAGGTTGGGAGTTGATTAAATTAAAAGTTTTAATGAAAGAAGGTTGAGTTATTATATTAATATAGTATAATATGTTGCCTTAGATGAGTACTTGAGAGCTGTGAGTAATATGTGGTATATGTTGTAGATGAGTAGTGAAAGTTGAAAATATAAGATTTCCAATTTCTCTACTGAAAAACAACAACAACTGTAAATAATATATACCAAATCAATTTTTCACACAATATTTATCCACATCAAATTCATTATCTATTTTTATATCTTAAGTTATAAACTTTTTTCTCTGTATTTCACATCCAAAAAGCGATCCAGAGCAAATGTCTGTGTTGGGCTATGAGAGTTCGGCAGCAAAATCCCATGATATTTCTTATCATCTGTCTTGCTCTAACACATTAGGAAGCTTTAGTGAACATCTCACTAGGGACTTGGTGATATACTTCCTAGCTGTGGATATGTATGTATGTAACACTGAGATGAATTAATGTAATGCTTTGTGTAGTGTAAAAGAAAAACTTTCAATGGTGATATGGGGATTGAATCGATGTATGTTATGCACTAGATTGGTGGTATATGTCCTTATTTGATTGAAGCAAAATAGTTTCACGACTACCTTACCAAGATTTAAATATAGTTGAAATTCATAAAAATGTTGAATCGATGTCAAGAACATGTTAATTCTTGTTTTGAGCACGAGCAGTGGAAATCGTGATCATTGCAGCATGTTATGAAATTCAATATCTAAAAATAGACCACATGAAGGTTATTGGAGTGGACAAGTGATAGATATCAGCATGACGTCATCTTGGTTTTGCTGTTTTCAAGTGCTGCACCTAAATAAGTTTTTTTAGCAGGGAAGTTGTAGATATCAGCATCAATCGAATTTCACAACATAACATCACCATAAACAGATTCTAGAAGATGTCAGTGGGGGTTCTTGGTTACAAAGCTTTTACAGGATTCGAGTACAAACGCCATTTCTTGAGTAAAGTTCCCTAGCGACATTAGCCGGTACTACCAGCATGCCTTGCTTTTGCTGTTTTCTTTTATTAGCGGGTAGGTTGTAGATATCAGAATGACGTCATCTTGGTTTTGCTGTTTTCAAGTGGTGTGCCTAAATAAGTTTTCTTAGCGGGAAAGTTGTAGATATCAACATCATTCGAATTTCACAACATGATATCACCTTGGCTTGATGTTTTCTTAGCAAATTATTATTATTATTGGGTCCTGCGGATGCATGTATTGAAAAGTCACAGTTGCTTTTTCGAGTGCAAACACCATTTGTTGAGCAAGGTCCCCTGGTGCCATTTGCTGGTACTACCTATGTTGTTCATCTCGGGCTTGGGGATACGATATCACTTACAGCACTCACCAGCATAGGGAAATAGCATAGGATTTCGATATTTCTCGAGTAAGGTTACCCAGCGGCATTAGCCGGAACTACTAGCATGCCTTGGTGAAAAGGCTTAGGTTTTATGAAAAATTGTTTACTAATTCGTGGCGAAAAAAGCTGGAAAAGTCCATCTATAAAATCTTGCAAATATTTCTATTAAATTAATTCACCTCAGTTTTTAAATGTACTTTACTAGCAAAAAATTAAAGCTGTTATCAGAGCTGTTTTAAATCTGTTAATCTGTTATCAGAGCTGTTTTGAAAGCTGTTAAGCTGTTATCAGAGCTGTTTAAAAGCTGTTAAGCTGTTATCAGAGCTGTTTTAAAAGCTGTTAAGCTGTTATCAGAGCTATTTGAAAAGCTGTTAAGCTGTTATCAGAGCTGTTTAAAAGCTGTTAAGCTGTTATCAGAGCTGTTTTGAAAGCTGTTAGGCTGTTACCAGAGCTGTTTCAAAAGCTGTTAAGCTGTTATCAGAGCTGTTTGAAAAGCTGTTAAGCTGTTATCAGAGCTGTTTTAAAATCTGTTAAGCTGTTATCAGAGCTGTTTGAAAAGCTGTTAAGCTGTTATCAGAGCTGTTTGAAAAAATGTTAAGCTGTTATCAGAGCTGTTTAAAAGCTGTTAAGCTGTTATCAGAGCTGTTTTAAAAGCTGTTAAGCTGTTATCAGAGATGTTTGAAAAGCTGTTAATCTGTTATCAGAGCTGTTTGAAAAGCTGTTAAGCTGTTATCAGAGCTGTTTGAAAAGCTGTTAAGCTGTTATCAGAGCTGTTTGAAAAGCTGTTTATCTGTTATCAGTTGAATAAAAAGAAGGCCATATATAAAATATCATTTATTAAAAATTAAAAAGTATTAACATATAACTCTTAGTGTATCATTCTATTTCACATCTTATAATCCTATGGGACCGAGCTGTAATCTCGATGTTAGATGTAATCAAAATTTCCTTTGTCTGTCGTTGAAATCAACATCTGCCCACAGCGCAAGTTTCCATGATCCTTTATGAGCTCTCCAAGTATACAAAATGAGAAATTCTAGTGCTAAGTTAAATTGCACTTCTTAAGGCATGCTTCGCAATTACTTTGTGTTTGATAGAATTTATATAGCCTCACAACTTCTTTTAGGCATCTAGCAACACCACAACATTCACATGTATCTGGTCCATCCGTTGAATCATCACTTGACCAAGGGCAGCTTATATAGTGCTCACCAAATTTTGAGTCAACTTTTTCAATATTTTCATATAATTTTAAAAAGTTATAGCATTCTTGGATTTGTTTCTTATGCTCATCAAGTAAGATGTTATTATATTCTCTTAAAAACTCCTCAATATCCATCTTAACAGTCCAACATTCGGGAGGACACTAACCACTAACAAAATTCTCATGCAATTTTCTTTTCCCTTTTTAGATTTTGTATAGAACATAACAGGTTCTTATAAAATTGCCTCCTGCCTGGTAGATTTTAGATAGAATATACTGTTCCCAAATTCTTATAAAATTTTGTTTGCCACTATCTATTTTTAGATATTATAGAATATGCTTTCATCTAGAACAGATTGGAGAAATTGGTTCTCGGCTTCGTTTTGGAGACATTAATTTTTAAAATCGCTATATACTCTAACTAACTTTTTCTAACAGAAATTTATATCCCGATTTTTTATATAGAACATGTGGATTTATATAAGGCTCACACATCATTTTGTTTTGAACATACTGTTACCAGATTCTAATAAAATTATCTTTGTCTGTTAGATTTTGTATGGAACATACTGTTACCGGATCCTTACCAGATTTTTATAAAATTTTCTTCCGCTTGTTAGATTTTGTACCGAACATACTATTACCACATTCTTATACAATTCTCTTCTACTTTTTAAATTGTGAACTGAACATGTTACCAGATTCTTATAAAATCTTCTTCTGATTATTAGATTTTGTATAGAACAAACTGCCACCAAATTTGTATAGCCTTTCATTTTGCTGCTATCTATTTTCAGATATTATAGAATGTGATTTCATCTAGAACATATGAATTTATATAAGGTTTATATACGGTTTATATAAGGTTTATAAGGAAATGCAGTTACCAGAAATCTTCTTCTTTACTGTTTACTCACAGTTAATTATAATCTTCCATACAACTTGCAATACTCATCAGCCAAGTGATTTATTGACAAGTCTTGTTTATTCACTTTCATTAATAGTAAGAAAAATTAGGCCCACCACACCAATATTCCGAAGATAAAATTACCATATTCTTATCGAAGCTGAATCATGGTCAAATTGTAGCCACTAAGTCTCGACACTGCTGGTTTTAGAAGGTTACCCAAGAGCAGACACTTTCGGTTTCAAAGGTAAAGGTGACGTCAGAGATCAAGGACAAATTGCTGCCTCCAAGACCACGTGTCAAATACATATAAATAATAGTTTCATAGCTTGTTTTTCAGTTGATGTTTTGCTCTTTGCCCAAACAGACCGCTGTTAGCAAGCTAATTACGTAATAATTTCAACATGAGTTCTAAGGATACTACAAACCTTCTAAAGCCTACGGATGAAAGTCGTAAAGAATATTCATATAAGGCTCAGTCTACATCTATGAAATCGATGCTCTCTAAAAATAAGGAAGAAAGCTTTTCATCCAAGAACGAGTCGACTGTCCCCTACCAACAGCTCGAAAAATCAGGATATTCCCACAAAGATCGCAAAAAGTAAAGACGGAGAGATGTTATTTGTGAAAATGGTGCACAAGGAACCTTCTAAAGCCATCTTGGTCTAAAGGCATAAGGAATATTCATTATAAGGATCAGTCTATATCTTTGATATCTTGGTTTTCCTGAACTAAAGAAAAAAGACTTTAGACTTAAGCTATAATGTAATTAAAACAAATTATTTCAATAAATGGCATTATAAACATAATACAATTTTTATTTACAATGCATATTTTAGACTATACTTAATATATTTTCTGTGGCACACGTCGCTTAAGAGTGATAATTGAAGGAAAAATGATTATTACTGACATCGGGTGTCACTTTCAATCACATTTGTTGTTTGCAGATTAAGTGAGCCTACTTTCCTTATGTAATCCATTGGTATCCTTTTGGTATATATCATGAAGCTTTCTTAATCATAATATGTGATTTTTTCAGATGTGGCTGCTCAAACCACTTATTTTGACTAGACTTAATAAATACAGAGAAAAAAGTTTATAACTTAAGATATAAAAATAGATAATGAATTTGATGTGGATAAATATTGTGTGAAAAATTGATTTGGTATATATTATTTACAGTTGTTGTTGTTTTTCAGTAGAGAAATTGGAAATCTTATATTTTCAACTTTCACTACTCATCTACAACATATACCACATATTACTCACAGCTCTCAAGTACTCATCTAAGGCAACATATTATACTATATTAATATAATAACTCAACCTTCTTTCATTAAAACTTTTAATTTAATCAACTCCCAACCTACTTTCATGGTAAGATTTAAAGATGAATAAATAATACTTCCATATCCTACAAGAATTATATCATTCCAAATACCCACTCTCAACATCGAGGTCTTCACTATTGAACTTGAAGCATTATCAACTTTTTTCCGACCTTCCTGATACTCGTACAACACCATTTCGAGGAGATAAATACCAAAAACCATACATCAAAACTTTTAACTTAATACATAACTTACAGTACCTACTCTAAACCCCCTACTACAATCTTCACTATGGACACTTTCAGGCTAGGCTAACAAGGTACTCTAGAAAGATTTCGTGTGGCAACACTGGTCATTCCATTACACATTATCACCAAAAATTTGATGAGAAGTCTTTTACTGTACCCATACAACTTTCACTACTCATCTAAGCAAACATATCATACTATATTAGTATCACCTCACATTGATATCATAGGTCATCAAAGTTTTAAATTTAACCCACCCAAAAAGAAATTTTATTGAAAATAAAAAAACCAATTTTTTCATAAAACCTAAGACTTTGCAATACACACATCCCTACATCGAAATTTTTCTGATAAGACTATAATTTCCATTACTTCATGTTTCTTAACATGCCAAGCAGCCGTGATCTATTTTTAGATATCGAATATCATAGCATGATCACTCTTGTTTATAAAAGATTTTTAATCCACAACTTACGTTATAGTTGTTGTTGTTGCCTTTTTTTCAGCAAAAGAAATTTTTCAATTATAAGTTCCACTACTCTTCTAAGACATCACATCCTATAGATTAATATCAGTTGTTGTTGTTGTTGTTTTCAGCTAAAGAAATTGGGAATCTTACATTAAAAAACATAAATCACTCAATTTGTTTACTTTACTCGGCTGCTGTGCGAATTTGTTTACATTATTCGACTGTGATCACAGCTCCCAAACAACTTCCATTACTCATCTAAGACAAGATATCATACTACATTGATATCCTAACACCACCTTCTTTCATCAAAACATTTAATTAAACCCACTCTCAACCTAATGGTAAGAAAATAATGGGATCACTTCAATAGTATGAAGATAAAATTATCATATTATTATCAGCTTCATGTGAACTATGATATCGGCGTCAATCAAATCTCATAACAGCGTGACTGATTGAGAAATTTTATTGATAATAAAAAACAATTCGTCACAAAATGTAAGACTTTTCAATACAAACTCCTAGATACAAAAAAAGACATTAATCGCTCAATTTGTCTGCTTTACTCGGACGTATTTGTTTACGCAAGATATCAAATTACCAGCCGCCTGGCCACCTTCTCTAATGCTTTAATTTCCATTACTTCTAATTATTTCATGTGTCGTACCATCCCAAGCAGCCGTCATTTATTTTTACACATCGAATATCATAACATGATCATATAAAAGACACCTACAGACCACAACTGACGTTATAGTTGTTGTTGTT
This sequence comes from Dioctria linearis, assembly GCA_963930735.1. Lineage (NCBI taxonomy): Eukaryota > Metazoa > Arthropoda > Insecta > Diptera > Asilidae > Dioctria > Dioctria linearis. The sequence goes on from OZ005742.1 coordinate 178,171,251, forward strand.
GTTTTTTTCAGCAAAAGAAATTTTCAATTATAATTTCCACTACTTATCCAAGACATCATATCGTACAGATTAATATCAGTTGTTGTTTTCAGCTAAAGTAATTGGGAATCGCTCAATTTGTTTACTTTACTCGGCTGCTGTGCGAATTTGTTTACATTATTCGAGCGCGAATTGGTTTACTTTACTGGACTGTGCGAATTTGTTTATGAAAGGAATCAAATTAGAAGCATTCCACCTGAAGAGCAAAATTAGGCATTTACTAATTTCCATTACTTATCTAAGTGAACATTCGTTCCAGTCAGCTTTGCCTGATCTATTTTTAGATATATCATCACATGGCACAATGTTTATAAAAGACACCTACAGATTAAGATCATCAAATCTTTAATCCACAACTTCGATTACAGTTGTTGTTGTTTTTTGTTTTTCAGCTACTAATATTAATTACACCTGAGAAGGTAAGATCGCTCATATCTCGCGTAGAGGATTTCTGATGAAAATTTTACCCCTAGTACTAATACTATTGACATGAACAAAAATATGAATTAGTATTAATACTTATTACACTAATTTTCTAAGGGAATTTCACATTTATTATCTGCATAAATACACAGCTGCACACATCCACCCACGCCTTAGATAACGTTTCCTCAGCCACCAAGTACAGCCACAGGCACTCATACTAAAGTAAACAGCTAAAACCAAACTCAAGCTGACATGTATACAGCCCCGATATAAATTCGGTTAGGGTATTTCACATCATTACTTAATACACATTCTACCCAAGCCTTGGTACAGGTAACATAGCCCAGTCCAAGACACCTCAGGCAGTCCTATTCATAGTACTATACATTGCCACTAAAGCTCTCAGCCAACCCCCAGCACCCAGACACAGGAGGGGGCACCTCAAGGTCAAATTGTAGCCTCCAATACCAGATAAAACTTAACCAGCAACCTCCGTCAATACAGATTCCCACCACTTCACAAATATTTATAGCTACGATCTCAGAGATGAAAAATAAGCGAGCTCCAGAAACAAAATCAAAGACCTATGCTATTTTCCTATGCAGGAGAGTGCTAAGAGTGATCTCGTATCCCCAAATTGATCTCGTATCCCCAAAACTCGAGATGAAAAACTTAATGTCAACTTAGAGGCTACGAGTCCGAGATGAAAAATAAGCGAACTCCAGCAACAAGATCGAAATCCTATGCAATTTCCCTATGCTGGAGTGTGCTGAAAGTGATCTCGTACCCCAAAATGATCTCGTATCCCCAAAATTCGAGATGAAAAATAAGCGAACTCCAGCAACAAAATCAAAATCCTATGCTATTTCCCTATGCTGGAGAGTGCTGAAAGTGATCTCGTATCCCCAAAGTGATCTCGTATCCCCAAAACTCGAGATGAGAAACTTAGTGTCAATTTAGAGGCTACGAGTCCGAGATGAAAAATAAGCGAACTCCAGAAACAAAATAGAAATCCTATGTTAATTCCCTATGCTGGAGAGTGCTAGAAGTGGTCTCGTATCCCCAAAATGATCTCGTATCCCCAAAATTCGAGATGAAAAATAAGCGAACTCCAGCAACAAAATCGAAATCCTATGCTATTTCCCTATGCTGGAGAGTCCTGAAAGTGATCTCGTATCCCCAAAGTGATCTCGTATCCCCAAAGTGATCTCGTATCCCCAAAACTCGAGGTGAAAAACTTAATGTCAACTTAGAGGCTACGACTCCGAGATGAAAAATAATCGAACTCCAGAAACAAAATCGAAATCCTATGTTAATTCCCTATGCTGGAGAGTGCTAAAAGTGGTCTCGTATCCCCAAAATGATCTCGTATCCCCAAAATTCGAGATGAAAAATAAGCGAACTCCAGCAACAAAATCGAAATCCTATGCTATTTCCCTATGCTGGAGAGTGCTGAAAGTGATCTCGTATCCCCAAAGTGATCTCGTATCCCCAACATCCAAGACTCAATGGTGCACCCAAGATACAGTGGTGCATCCAAGGCACAATGGTGTATCCAAGGCACAAACCAAGGGTGCAGTCAAGATTAAATGATACATCCCGGTAGTACCGATTAATCCCGCTAGGGTGCAGTCGAGACGCAATGAAACCAAAAACCTACATTTATTCGCAACACATATCTATTTAAGAAAACCGTAGTACGGGAGCATGCTGGTAGTACCGGCTAATGCCGCTAGGGTGCAGTCAAGATCAAATGATACATCCCGGTAGTACCGATTAATCCCGCTAGTCGAGACTCAATGGTGCACCCAAGACACAATGGTGCATCCAAGGCGCAATGGTGTATCCAAGACACAAATCAATACAAACCTACAAACCTAAAAACCTACATTTAGCACGAACTCAAACCACCTAGCGACGGTGGCGCCATCTGTGGCGAAATCCTGGAGGCTTAAAAAAGTGGGCCAGAAACGCCATAGAACAACTACTAAACCGGACTTTTCTTTATGTGAATCTTGGAAAGACACCTTACCACCCCAGCTAGCATTTAAATCGTTGGAACTTGTGCATAAGTGTTCAGCCTCTTCGACTATACGGCTGCCAGTGATATTGCCGCTAATATCATCCACATATAAGTCCCTGTCACATACATGTTCTTTTCGTATCCTTCCGGATCATGGCTGGGACAAAATTTGCCACTTCAATATATCCATAACTTTGAGGTAGCATTTGTGAGAGTCCGGAACGTTGCAGGAATAATTATTGTTCCATCAAAATTTTGCAATCTTAAAGAAATATTTTATGGTAACTGGAACATGGCAATAGACAACATTTATCACATATAAATTTCTCCACTTTGGAGTGGTTTTAAATGTTTTATGGAACGTGGCGAGAACAATAATTATCGCTTTAAAATCCCAGCCTCTTAGCAAAATAAGAAGAAGAAAACAATTGAGATTTTGAAATTGCAGCTACGAATTTCTGCCGCCACAAAGTGGCGGGCTTTTTAATGTGGACATATGTATGTCGATACAAAAAGCCGTGACAGATGTCAAGTTTCCAAAGTATTTTTATGACGGATGGTCGTAGTATAATACACAAGATTCCAATATCTAATATTAAGTGTAATAAAGAACTTATATATTAATTATTTAATATTGTGTTTTAAATAACGATCCAAAGGCCACGCTCGCAACAACTGGTGTCAGAAGTGAAATAAATTCGCGAAATAAAGTGGTGGCAATTGACTTAAAAATTCAAAGTGTGATTAATTTTGAGAAATTGTGTTAAATTGTGAAAGTTCTGGAAAATAGTTTATATTCTTCTGTAAGAGAATTATTAAAATAATGGGACGCAAACTGGGGGAGCTTCGGATACAGGATTTAAAAGTGGAGTTAGGGAACCGGTCGTTACAAACGACAGGTCCAAAGAATGTTCTCGTCGAGCGACTGAGACAAGCTTTGATAGAAGGGCAGAATCCTGAGACATTTGTTTTCGAAGATAACCTGGAAGAAACTGAAGCGGAAGAAAAGTCTGTGATGAACATGGAACAAGTTTTGGGCACCCTAATGAGTAAATTGGAGCTTTCATTAGCTCTGCAGATGAAAAATGCTTTTGAGGAAACAAGCAATTCTTTAGAGAAACAAAAGAGATCTCTGGAGTCCCGTTTAGATGAGCAGAAAAAATCTATGGACGAACAAAAGAATTCTCTTGAGGAACAAAAGAAATCTATGGAAGCCCGTTTTGATGAATAAAAGAATTCTCTCCACGAACAAAAGAATTCTCTGGAATCACGTTTAGATGAACAGAAGAAATCTATGGTCGAACAAAAGAATTCTCTCGACGAACAAAAGAATTCTCTCGAGGAACAAAAGAAATCTATGGAAGCCCGTTTTGATGAACAAAAGATTGATTTTGAGGAACAAAAGAAATCTCTGGAAACCCGTTTGGACGAACAAAAGATCTCTCTGGAGAATTGTCTAGAAACTCGTTTGGAGGAACAGAAGACTTTCCTGAAAAACTCATTAGACGAACAAAATTTGAAAATTGAAGGAATCGAGCAGGAAGTGGCGGAAGCTCAACAAAAAGTCACCGAGCAGCTTGACAGTTTTAAATCAGATCTGGAAAGAATAAAGCATGGCCAGCCTCTAAGCGTAGCAACTGAAATATCCGGTGCAGGTAGAATGAAACCTCCCATATTTGACGGACAAAATTCGTGGCATATTTTCAAGAGACAATTCGAGGCAGCTTCAGAGGTAAATAGATGAAATGATGAAGACAAAGCTATAGCTCTGGTGTTAGCACTTCGAGGTCCTGCGTCAGAACTCTTACAAACTGTACCGATTGAAAATCAACGTAATTACTCTTCATTAGTACAGGCGATAGAATTACGTTACGGAGATGAGCACATGCAGCAAGTATATCGCCTACAGTTGCGCAACAGGATTCAAAAACATGGCGAATCACTACAACAACTGCAGGCAGATGTAGAAAGATTAGCGCATCTGTCATACTCCAGCGTGAATTCGGATTTTATCAATGAAGTGGCGACGGAGGCATTTCTGAACGCTATTACAGATCAAAATTTACAACAATCATTAAGGCTGGCAGGAAGGAAATGTACAGCAGAAGCACTAGCCTATGCATTAGTGTATGAATCCGCCGGACAAGCTTCGCGGAGTGCAGTACGAATGAGAGACATTTCGATGGACGAATGTACTTGTAATAGAATGCAGTCATCCCAGAGCTCACCTTTGCGTGGTATCCTTCGATGCTGGAATTGTAATAGACCAGGACACCTACAAAGAAACTGCAGAAAACGCCGACGAGTGGAATCTCGAGATGAAGAGAGGAAAGTGGAATTGCAAAGATATCGAGCTGGGCAGCAGACTTGCAATAGATTGCAGTTATCACTGAGCACCCCTTCACGTAGTGTTCGTCGATGTTGGGATTGTAATAAATTGGCACACCTTCAAAGCGACTGCAGGAAATGCCGTCGAAAGGAACCAACAGAAAAGAAAGGGACAGAAGAATGTACAAGTTGGCGAGCTAGAGAGCAAACTATTCTTAGGGAGACTAGAATCCAACCTTATGACTTTGAGAGCCAACACAGAAAAGGAAGTATCTATGGAAATGCAGAAGCCTTGGTACAACGTCAATGGAAACGTGACTGTAAGCATTATGGCTGGGAGAAAGGAAATGAGAAAACAGCTACTATACAGTTGGTATCCATGGAACCATCTACAGGTTGGGACAACGAGGACCTGCGAACAGTACAATGAGAAGATCCGGACATTTCACCTATTCTTGCTTGGAAAGCAGACATAGAAAAACCAGAATGGATGGATATTTCGAGGATGAGTGAAAAGCTGAAAAGCTAGTGGGCTCAATGGAATTCTCTTCATGTTGAATGCGGCATATTAAAACGTAAGTGGGAAGCACCTAACGGTAAATCGTTCCGAATGCAAATAGTCGTGCCGGCATCAAAGGTCAACGATGTTCTAGGTAAAATGCATCGTGGAACATCTGGAGAACATTTGGGAGTGAATAAAACAATTTCTAAAATACGAGAAAAGTTTTATTGGCTACATATGCGGGAGGATGTAGAGATGTGGTGTCGCAGATGCACTGTGTGTGCTTCTTACAAAGGGCCGCCACGTAGAAGCAGAAAGGAAATGTATTAGTGTAATGTCAGAGCCCCATTGAAACGGACAGCTGATGTACAAGGGGCTACGGGGGCGAAATTAGCAGTAAGTACCCATCGGATGAGGACCCGCTATGACTTAAGTGCTAATTCGGCAGGATTTAACGAAGGTGATCTTGTTTGGCTATACAACCCGAACCGACGTAAGGGATGCTCTCCAAAATCACGACAACAGTGGGTGGGACCGTATTCAGTAGTAACTAGAATAAATGACGTAGTATACAGGATTCAACGTGGTACAGGAGGCAAACGAAAAATCGTCCATCTGGATCGCTTGTGTCAATACTACAAGCACCAAGACCGTGGACCACCTGTTTGGGACGAACAAATTTAAGAAGGGGGCAGTGTTACGTGCAATAGAAAGAGACAACTGGTGACATCTACTGGCAATGGAGAGTAAACGACTTCAGGTTCGGAGAATCGATTATTATTACAGGAAAGTTCAGGAATAGAACAAATAGAATAGTCAAGAAGCTTTTGGAATAGAACACTCCAGAATAATCCAGAGCGTTTCTAGGGTATAAATATAACAGTTGTCATCGCCAGAAAAAGAGTCTTGTCTTAGACGTTGCAGTGTTAACAAGTGAAAGTAATAAGAAGCGAAAGAGTGTAATTAGATTGCCATAATTGAAAGTACAGTGTTAGCGATACTTAGAGTTGAGTTGATTAATTGAGGAATTGTGAACTTTATATGATATAAGTGTAATAAAGAACTTATATATTAATTATTTAATATTGTGTTTTAAATAACGAACCAAAGGCCACGCTCGCAACAATACCTATAATATTATGTAAAATTGTTATGCTTAATTAAAATAAACGCATTACTGCAATATTAAATCAGTACCTAAATCAATTAAATGCAGCGTATCAGCTACAAAAATATCTTCCACCAAGTTAATCGGTAATTTTATTAGGGGCGTAATTTCTTTATGATAATCAGGGTCATTTTGAGTTCTGAAACTTTCATCCGTTCTCCGAGGGCAATCAATCCTAGGAAAACTCATATGCCTTCCGTTTTTGTCATAATCCCCAATAACTGTGTATTTAATACAAGCATGATATGCATTAAAGCCGACGACACCTTGTTTAAAATTAGAATATTTAGATGTAAATATATTTAAATATTAATGTTTCATAAATCACATTGTACCTTTGATAAAGCTCCTTGCAGGAGTATCACAAATGAAGCATTTGACATTGATATATATTTTCTGATCATTGATAATAAGTCCATTTTCCAGAGCATCAGTTAATTCATCCACAAAATGATGTAGAAAATTTTGTAAAGGTGGTTTAGAATTTCCACAATAGATAGCTATGACCATTGGCTGCAAACTAGAATACTCCTGAATTGTGTATAAAATTGGCCAAAATTGTAAAGATGAACTTTTGTATATTGGAAGTCCATCAATATTGAAAAAAAGCGAAAGTGAAAGTGGCTGTCGTATTTTGTGAAATGTTGCACATAAACTGTTTTTAATACCGTGATACCAGAAGTACCCATCCCCCATCGGTTCAATATTAATCATATTTGGAGTTCGGAGCAATGTTCGGTTATCAGATGGCAAATTTATGAAGTTGCTTTTATTCAATATCCCCAATAAATCGTTGATCGCAGAATGAGATGTATTATATGTTAGTGCCCATTTTCTCAGTTGCTCACTCAAAACTAAACAATCATTCACCTCCTCATTATTATCCTCACTCTCATCTAACACATTTTCAAGAGTATTCGTTTTGTTAAATATTCTTAAAAGTTGTTCACTATTATTGGATGGAACTTCTTCTGTTGTTGGCGTACTTTTATTCCTGTCATAAGTACTGATATCATTATTATTAATATAAGATGTATTTTTGCCAACACTAAATTCATAATTTTTGTCAGAATTTTTTTTAATTGCCTCTTTATGCTTTCTCACTGCCCTATAAAAAGTTGTTGAATATCGATATAGTTTTTTCTTTCTATGTTTTGTTGGCATTTTTGAGCCTTTTAAGAATTTCTAAAGGGGTTGTTTTTATTCGATTATTAACCTATTATATACAAAAAAGAGTTTGGTGTAGTGGAAAACTGGAAACAAGAATTCGAATTAGAACACAAACCTAAGAAGATAGCGTTATTTCCTTATCAAATCGAAACCATTCCCGAAAAATTCACGAGCATCAGACAAAAGTTGCCGTCCGCAGCGAGTAAAGAAAAAGATCTATAAGAATCCGATCAAAGTTTTTATCAAAAAAGTAATCAGCAAAAACCCTTCGCAAACAACCAGATTATCACCCAAAATCTAATTAGATGCAAGATCCAGCAGCGCTCTCCAGCCAGCTAAATACTTGGTTTGGGCAAGACGGGACCAGATTTGGGAGATTTGTGAAAAATCGGATTGAAGCATTCGGAGAAATTGCATCAATGTGCGTCGCTTAAATCTTACGGTGTCAATTAAAGAATTACGATAAATTCAATAATAAGATACTACATAAAGATTGAACTGGCAAAATTACAACAGTCATCGCAGAAAAGAAATTTAAAGGCTTGGTAATTTCTTATGGAAACATCAAAATAGCATATCAAGACCGACCACGGCGGAGCCAGCATCACGAAAATGAATAGCACGCAAGGAAACAAATCGAATCCGGTAACACGTAGGATAATTATCGCTAATTGTAGTTCCTTTAACAAAACTGAATTAAATTGAAAATTGAAATTAGTATTAACCCACATTTAACAAAGAGAACAATTATCACTAACTGTAGTTGATAGAACAACAATAGGTTGAATTGGAAATTATAGTTAGTACTAACCCATATTTAGCTAAATCATTTTGTAGTAGGGCGGCCGCAGATAGGGCACTAGCGTAATTGGAAATGGCTGTACCTATGTAAAGCAAGATCCGAGAACCTTACACAAATACATAATTCGAGTCGTAAACAGTTGTCGACTACTCAATAAAATTCAATTTTGTGCCTAGATGCCATACACCATTTACGTCCTAATTATTTTTTTATATATATGTAATGTAAGCCGAATCAATACCTAGACCAGGTTCAGCTTGCAATATTTTATTTATCATAAAAAAATATATTTATGAAATAAAGTCACCCACATGTTTCTCATTCTCAATTAATGTAAAATCAAATAATCGTAAAAAATTTTAAAACAGGAAAAGTTTCTTGACACAAATCTTCATTAAAAAATTAACAATGACCTGAAACATAAGCTAACTCAGTAGACGTATTGTATTTATCATAAAACAATATTGCGGAAATAAAGCTACCCACATGTTTCTCATTCTCAATTAATTAAGATAAGTATTATCTCTAGAGGAAAACAACAAATAACCTAAACGACATGAAGGTAAACTGAAATAATCGTAAAAAATTTTAAAAACTGGAAAAGTTTCTCAGAAAAATAGTTGCTTGTGACAAATATTCATTAAAAAATAAACAATGACATCAAACAGATGCAAACCCAGCAGATATATAATATTTATCATAAAAAAACATTGATGAAATAAAGTCACCCACATGTTTCTCATTCTCAATTAATTTAGTTAAGTATTATCTCTAGAGAAAAACAACAAATAAACCTAAACGAACTGAAAGTAAAATGAAGTAATCGTAAAAAATTTGAAAAACTGGAAAAATTTCCAGAAAAAAGTTATCTTGAGACAAATTAAAAAATTAACAGTGATATCAAACATATGTTAACCCAGTAGACGTATTATATTTTTCATAAAAATATTGCAGAAATAGAGTCACCCACCTGTTTCTCATTCTCAATTAATTTAGATAAGCATTATCTCTAGAGGAAAACAAAAAACTAACCTAAACGAAATGAAGGTATAATGAAATAATCGTAAATAATTTGATAAACTGGAAAAGTTTCTAACAAAAAAAGTTCCTTGAAACAAATATTCATTAAAAAATAAACAATGACATGAAAGAGAAGCAAACCCAGCAGATATATTATATTTATCATAAAAAAATATTGATGAAATAAGGTCACCCACATGTTTCTTATTCTCAATTAATTTAGATAAGTATTATCTCTAGTGGAAAACAACAAATAAAACTAAACGAAATGAAACTAAATTGAAATAATCGTAAAAAATTTTGAAAACTGGAAAAATTTCCAGAAAAAAGTTATCTTGAGACAAATTAAAAAATTAACAGTGATATCAAACATATGCTAACCCAGTAGACGTATTATATTTTTCATAAAAATATTGCAGAAATAGAGTCACCCACCTGTTTCTCATTCTCAATTAATTTAGATAAGCATTATCTCTAGAGGAAAACAAAAAACTAACCTAAACGAAATGAAGGTATAATGAAATAATCGTAAATAATTTGATAAACTGGAAAAGTTTCTAACAAAAATAGTTGCTTGTGACAAATATTCATTAAAAAATAAACAATGACATCAAATAGATGCAAACCCAGCAGATATATAATATTTATCATAAAAAAACATTGATGAAATAAAGTCACTCACATGTTTCTCATTCTCAATTAATTTAGTTAAGTATTATCTCTAGAGGAAAACAACAAATAAACCTAAACGAACTGAAAGTAAAATCAAGTAATCGTAAAAAAATGTGAAAAACTGTACAGATTTCCAGAAAAAAATATCTTGAGACAAATTAAAAAATAAACAGTGGAATCAAACATATGCTAACACAGTAGACATATTATATTTATCATTAAAAATATTGCAGAAATAGAGTCACCCACCTGTTTCTCATTCTCAATTAATTTAGATAAGTATTATCTCCAGAGGAAAACAAAAAATAACCTAAGCGAAATGAAGGTATAATGAAATAATCGTAAATAATTTGATAAACTGGAAAATTTTCTAACAAAAAAAGTTCCTTGAGACAAATTTTCATTAAAAAATAAACAATGACATGAAAGAGAAGCAAACGCAGCAGATATATTATATTTATCAAAAAAAAATATTGATGAAATAAAGTCAACCACGTGTTTCTCATTCTCAATTAATTTAGATAAGTATTATGTCTAGAGGAAAACAACAAATAGACCTAAACGAAATGAAAGTAAAATGAAGTAATCGTAAAAAATTTGAAAAAATGGAAAAATTTCGAGAAAAAAGTTATCTTGAGACAAATTATAAAATAAACAGTAAACGTTTTAATCTAATATTTAAAAACTCCTTTAAAACTCGCAATTTAAAAGGGTTACGACAATATCTAATTTGCGTGATGTTAGTAATTACATTATTTTAAAAGAAAATTTATTTTGCTGTATCTGATTATTTTAAAAGAAAATGTCTTTTGCTGTATCTGACTTTGTACTCACCTGATCACTGTTTGGCAGCAGATTCACTTGGTTCTCTATTAAGGTTTAGGATTGGGATATTCTTTGTTCCAGTCGAGACCCAGAATAAAGTGAGGTTAGTAATTCTGACTGCAGTCGATACCCACATAAAGAATCCTTTATCACAGTCGAGACCCGCGATAAAGTGTTTTGAGTTAGTAATTTATCCTTACTGCAGTCGCTACCCACAGAAAGAATCTTTATCACAGTCGAGACCCGCGATAAAGTCTTTGGTGTTAGTAATTTATTCTTATTGTAGTCAATACCCACAATAAGAATCTTTATTACATTCGAGACCCACAATAAAGAGTCTGGTGTTGGTAATTTATTCTTACTGCAGTCGATACCCATAGTAAGAATATTTATTTTAGCTGCTGTCAAAAATAAGATCTTTAATCCAGTCGGTACCCAGAATAAAAATCTCGATTTTGAAACCTTTAACCAAAATAAAGCACTTGTTTGATTAGTATTAAATTCTTATTGCAGTCGCTACCCACAATAAGAATCTTTATTTTAGTCGCTTATCAAAACAATACTCTTAATCCAGTCGGGACCCAGAAGAAGAATATTTATTTCAATTGTCAACAAAACAAAGTATTTGATTTGTTAAAAGAAATTAGAACACTGGGAAATAACACTAGGAATAGATAACCAGTTGATCACTGCACTGCCAAACTGAAAAAGAGATCGAGTCAAGTCAGAGTGTTGTTTATATAGCCAGAGTTTGCACACGGCACCAAAGAACGGTAGTCAAAGGCGCATGGCAACAATATTGGCATTGCAACAACTGGCATAGCAAGATAACCTGACATAGCAACTGCACTTAATTATTTGTCATGAAGTCGTACCATCTTAGTTATTGCTGCTAACAAGCTGCTCTCAACTTATTATCTAAAAAAAATATTTTGGGTAAATTCAATTTATTTCTAATACAATATGGTTCAAATGTACAATAAAAAAAAGAAACTTTCGCCTTTTTTTGAATTAGAAATATTACTTACCAGGAAAAATTTGTACATTCTTAAAAATAGTACCTTCAGCTGGCTTAGACGTAGCTGGAAGCAGCACGCACGAGTTGCTGCACTTGTTCTTAGATGTACCATCACAGTATTCCGCTGCGCAGTAACTTTTTGTGTGCTAGCTGCAGTTAATTGTATACGTATTAGTACGCTACGGTTTGAAACTAAGAATTTTCGGATTTTTCTTCATATTCTGTTATGGTCGTAGCATATGGCATGTAGCAGTATGCTACACTGAGACTAGATACCCCATATACACTCGGCCTACTAGTTTCTGTATGGATGGAGATCTATACGCGCCAAACGCACCCAAAAAGAAAAAAAAGGAAGAAGCATCCGGGATGAAGAGTTTTTTGGCAAGAAAGAGTGCAAGTTGGAAAACAAAAATTAAAAATCAAAAGAAATCGAGGAAGGTTAAAAGTAACCCGAGAAAAAAGTGAAAGGGAATCATCGAGAATACCGAAATAGTGAAGAAAGCCAATTAACATCGAGGAAAAGACGGTATCGAGTTTTTTAAATGTTAAATAAACCAATGAGCGGCATCACGAGTATAAATAAAAAGCAGAAAGAAAACCTGCGAAGATTAGAATTGGTGTAAAGGGTGCATCACGCTCACCAGAAAACGGCTAGGAAAAAGTGTAGGAAGTAAAAGAAATAAGCGGGTAAGCACGCATGCTCTCCTTTGCATTATTGTGCTTAAAGTGCGACAATAATAACGATAGAATTCCGCGAGATTTTCCGCGGCGGATGAATTTCTTCGTACAATGAAAGTGTGGCCTACCTGCATGCTTCAACTATTGAGTTCGAGCTTTTGGTTGTTAACGCATTATAGCGCATATACTATTTTTAGAGTTAGTGAGTTACGTAGTACGAGCCCTTAGTCTTCTTTATTTAGGTTGTATATTCATATTATGATAATTTTGTTTTTTTGAATTCTTGATTGTAATGTCTAGCTAAGCACAAGGACGTCTTTCAATCACAAGGATCGTAGAATAGGTCCTTGCTTTGATTTCATTTCATTTCAGAGAATGGCGTCGGAACTTCAGGAGGCCTTCTGGAGACCTGCAGACTACAGTAATTAAAGTTTTTGAGTACCTATCATGTAGTGACCTCATAACAAACGTTCCCTCGGGTTGTCTTAAGATTGTTTAATTATGTCGTTGTCATTTTCCAGTTGAAATCTTTGATTTGTATTAATAATAACTCCTACTGACCCCGTGAATTTGAGTATAAGTAATTTTTGTTATTAAAACATCATCAGATGCTTCTTGCCAGCTGATGCAATCCAGTTCAATAGGCTATTCGGTGAATGTAATTGATAGTATTGATAGGGATACAAAATAGTTTATTTTAGTTCGAGTAGGCAGAATTAAAAGATAGCATTTGTTAAGAGCTGACATAGAAAGAATTTATCTTAAGTATCTGTTACCACAGCTTCAGCTCATATAGTAGTTAAAAGAGAATAAGCTAACGATTCCAACCAGCTACGGGGTTGAATATAAGTGCAGAACACAACATTGTAAATATTGTAGGCAAAGATTGTCGTTTATGTGAATAAACATTCGTAGTCTAAATAATGACGCTGGGCTAAGTTTTGTCATTTTTCCTTTCACTTTCCTGGAGCCCTTTTAGTGTGAAGGTCTTCTAGGTCCGCTATTCTTCTCCTTTCAGGTCAACACACGGATACTGTACCATATCGCCCACAGTATCGCAGGGCGGTTGGGGCGACGGCACTGCAAGCATAACATCTGCGCTTCCAATGGAGTAAGTGGTAAGTAGTGTGAAGGTCCCTTCCGGACTGAGTGTGTGTAACGGCCTTTGACTTGTAGGCACGAAAACTTTTGTATATGGCTGGTGGCAGAGGCAGGTCTTCGTGGAACCTCCTCACACTCTCCGCCAATAGCCGACACGAGCTAGCGTGCCACCCTGCAGTTAACGCTGTCCACCGAGTGATCTGTCAGCTCATGCTGGCAGTCTGGACTTCACGTCCAAGCCAATCACTCCAACATACTACCATAACAAATTGGCGCCCAACGTGGGGCCACCTCAGTCAGACTTCGGTGATCTAATTATGACTTTTACTGGGGACTGGGACTTTGAGTGATATGATCATCTGGTATTCGCTAGTTGATTGACCTCAAGTCTCATATCCAGTGGAGGTTATATGCGGGCCTGAGTCTAATTGGTTTGTTACAGAAAATTTTTGTATGGTAAAGTCAAAGTTTTTAAAGTTTTGCTATTTTGTTTTAGAAATTTTGTTAGAATTTAAGTAAATTTTTGAGTTTTGAAATAAATAAAGTTTACAGTTTTGATATTGTGATTGGAGTTGAAGTTCGACTTTAGGTTTGACTATGGTGAAGCCTCAAGTCTGAACAGTTGTCGAGTTTTTTTAATTTTTTTTAATTTTTTTTTAATTGATCTTTCCCACTGGCCTTCTGCTATGGAAATAGTAGGTGGCCGTGTGTTCTTACGGAGGCATTTCTCTGTTGGCCGACTGGCTGGACAGAGTTGTGAGTCTGTGAGACGACCTTTTGGCTTTTAGCTAACTAGTTGACCAGATTCATGACTCTGATCAGCTGGAAAGTTAGCTAAGTATTGCAATCAGGTGAGGAGGATGGAAAGACTTGTTGGGGGATGGAAGTGATGCTGAAGACCTTCAGTAATCAGGAGTTGGCATACTGCTAACTGCCTGGCTGAAGAATTTCTAGTATCATTTTCAGTCGCTAGCTTCACCAACCCGACTCTTCCCAGATTTCTGTGAGGACTCAAGATTTTTCATGCACACACTCACAATACTTATCCTTACCGAAAAATTTCTGACCTGATTGGGGAGGGAGTGGACCTTGGGGACCTTTGTGTTGAGAGAAAGCTTTGGGGAGTGAGGGAGAAACTGTACGATCTGTTTCTTTTCGTTGATTTGGAATCTTGAGTTTAGCTCATTGGTTGATTTTTATTGATTGGAGTTTGGCTCCTCATATGTTTTCTTCATAATACCTAGTATAGTTAAGTTAAGAAGAAGAACAAGTGTCAGTCTATTATATTATCGAATCCGTGATTATTTCTAATTTTATGTGTTTATATACTCTTAATTGTGGTCTACTCTTTGAAACAATTTATTATTCGACTCACAAGCTACCGCAAGCAGCTGAAGTTTTGGGGTTATAAGCGGCCTATTATTGAAAATCTTCAGATCGGACTTGGGGTGCTGATTCGGAACTTATACCTACTGCTTTGGTCACGAACCGACTGGTTTCTCAATCTATATATGCATAACATCTTTGTTTTGCGTGCCAATTTCATTACATTTCTGTGAATTCCTGATGATTTACAAAGATCTGATACATACAGTATGCGTAAGCTCATCAATGTCATAACCTCAAACTAAGCTGGATTGTCTTCGCTGGATTCTGAGGTGATTTGAATTCTACTGGAATTTGATTAAGAGGGAGCGTTACTGGTACTTTAAGATATCATATAAATTTGCTTTGTATAAAACATTGTTGTTGATCTGAGATCCTCATGTTTAAGTTTTACATTTTAACATACTATACATAACATCGCACTCACCATCTACACGTCAATCATATTATTAGTTTTGCTGGTTGTTGTCTAAAATATTATTTTCTTTGCTACTATTTAATGATTTGCGGAGAACTGCACCCTGCGGGAATTTAATAAACTATGTACGTACTAACATACTGTTGCGAGCGTGGCCTTCGGTTCGTTATTTAAAACACAATATTAAATAATTAATATATAAGTTCTTTATTACACTTAAATCATATAAAGTTCACAAATATTTATTTAATCAACTCAACTCTAATTATCGCTAACACTGTACTTTCAATTATCGCAATCTAATTACACTCTATCGCTTCTTTATTGCTTTCGCTTCTTAACACTGCAACGTCTAAGACAAGACTCTTTTTCTGGCGATGACAACTGTTATATTTATACCCTAGAAACACTCCGGATAAATCTGGAGTGTTCTATTCCAAAAGCTTCTAGACTATTCTATTTGTTCTATTCCTGAACTTTCATAATCGATTCTCCGAACCTGAAGTCATTTACTCTCCGAACCTGAAGTTGTTTATTGCCAGTAGATGTCACCAGTTGTCTCTTTCTATTGCACGTAACAATACTATACATAACATCGCTCTCGTCATCTACATATACGCCAATCATATTATTGGTTCTGCTAGTTGCTGTGTACAATATTATTCTCATTACTACTATTGAAATATTTGCGAACAACTTGCACCGTGCGTGAATTAAATATACTGTACTAAACCGACTTCTGAAAATGGTTTCCCCATGTAAAGCGTGCAAGGCAAAAATCAGGCGCACTAGCCCTGGTGTGACATGTGTAACTTGCAACTCTAACTAGCACGCAACTTGTGCTAAAGTTTCTTCAGACCTGCTGAAAAATATTCTGAGTGGACGGGCACTTTATAAGTGTTCAAGCTGTATTCCCGACACACCTGCTCCAAATTCTGATTCTGAATCCGAAGGGAACACATCTGTCTCAGCTCTTACCAAAGTAATTGACCAAATGGCTCTTGACATTGATAGGCTAAAAACAAAACAACTAGAATTTAATAATTCTATTAATTCAGTAGTCTCGAGCTTTAGGGAATTCAAAAGAATTGTGAAAACGTTAGACGAACATAGTACGCGTATAAAAAAGCTTGAAGAGGAAAATAGCAGTTTACATCGGGATATTGATAGATTGAATGAGAGACTCAGTCATGTTGAAGAGATGAACTTAACCTGCTTCCTTGAGATTACTAGTGTTCCTGCATCTGCTTCTGAGCATATTCTGGATATTGTCAAAAAAAATTCACGGTTCCTTGGAAGTTCCGGTCGAAGACTCTCATATAATTAAGGCTTATCGAAACCGACGAAAATATCGCAATGCAGACCATCCAAATAGAATTTGAGTTAATTATACTAATGAATTCATTAGAGATAGGGTTCTAGCTGCGTACAATATCAGTAAAAATTTAACTTTAGATAAAATAGGCATGCAAGGTGAAGGAATGATTTTTATTAACGAGTTCTTATCAATTACAAAAAGGAAGTTGTTCTACGATTTTAAAATGTTAAAAGATGAATTGAAATTTAAGTTTGCTTGGGTTAAAAATGGGAAAATTTATTTAAATTGCACGGATGACTCAAATGTCTACCATGTAAGGAATAGCAAAGCACTTGAGCTTATTCGCCAAAAAATAAACTCAGAATGAACATTTACTACCAAAATGCCCGGGGGTTGCGTTTTAAAACTGAGAGTTTAAAGCTGTGAGTTCTATCTAATACTTATCATATCATTGCCCTTACTGAAACCTTCCCACTTGATTCTGTCAATAGTGCTGATATGTTTGATAGTCGTTATGAGGTCTTTCGTCGAGATAGGAATCATGAGGCCATGGGGGCTTGTGACGGTAGAGGTGTTCTCCTTGCTATCGATAGTTGTGTTATGGCCCAATATAAGGAAGATTCTTCTTCCAGCAGCCAAGGGCGCATTCTAGCGAAATCATTAGCAATTGCTAAACAATAACCTCGCATGCTATTGTTCTGCAACTGTCGGTTATTTTGCTGATTAGCCCAACAGCTGGCTGCGATGAGCGCTTAGTGGAGCAATCGACGATTACAATAATATTTAACTTCGCATCGTAATTATTATGTAAGGCGATTGTTTACTACTAAGCGACTCAGGTGCTGCAACCGGTAGAACAAACGACAAGGTTGTTGTCGTTTGTTTACATCCGCGTTGTGAGCAAAGAAAGCTTACTTCCGAGTATAGGTTCATAAAAGACCAATGACTGGTCTGTCGAGTGCCGTAGTATTCTCGCCGTTAAGCGTTCAGTTTAGAGTCGTGTTTTTTCCAAGTTAGCGTGAAGTTAAGAGTGCGGGTCGTGAATATTTTTAACATTGTTGAGATAGGGCAGTTTTAAATATTCAGTCAATAAAGAAGTAAAGTAATTATCGTAAAAACGTCTTTTAATTGCTCGAGGGGCACGACAATTTGGCGCAGCCGGTTTAAAAAGGTATTGTATTTTTAAAATTTTTATATATTGGGAGTTAAGCTTTTTTAGCTGCTCCATTTTTTCTTAAACAAGGTATACGTTAATTAAAGAGGTGCAAAGCCTTATTTGGCTTCGCCATTTATTTAACAACAAGTTGTACGTTAATTAAATTAGTGCAAAGCCTCATTTGGCTTCGCCATTTATTTAACATTATTTTTAGCTGCTCCATTTTTTCTTACACAAGGTATACGTTAATTAAATAGGTGCAAAGCCTTATTTGGCTTCGCCATTTATTTAACAAATAAGTTGTACGTTAATTAAATTGGTGCAAAGCCTCATTTGGCTTCGCTATTTATTTAACATTATTTTTAGCTGCTCCATTTACTTTTCAGCCTAAAGTGTGATTGATTGAGTGATTATACAGTAATAATAAGTGTTGAGTGTAATTTAGATTTTGATAAATTTATCTGTGTTAGATAAGGTAATTTAAAAACTTTTCTCTCATCTCCGTGTGGTCTAGACTCATGATTTAAATTACGAGTATAGGTTAAGTTATTAATTCAGAATTTTCATTTGAGGTGATTTTGTTCAATTTAATAGTGATGCTATTGTAATGCTTAGTGTGCGTTGCTGGGTTAAGCGGTAATAGTTAGGGGCGCTTGGAAGTTTTCTCGTGTGTTTGGTGAAAAATTTAAAGTATGAGTAAATATTTAATTATTTGGGGTTTCGTTTTGTTAGCGACCATTTTTTCCGCATATAGTACACATATTATTCTCATTGTGGGCCTTCAGGTTTTGTGATGTAATGGTTTTTCGTTGCGTTAAATGTGTTAAAGTTTCCACGCGTTTGCAATAGTAGATATCGATAGGGTTCAAGAAACATCTATGTCAGTGGGGAGGTCTAATGTATTGACCAGGGGGCAACTATTGCAATTCCAGTCACAGAAGCAGGAACTGGAAAGTAAATCAAAAGAATTAAAGCAGTGCCAAACAAAGCTTCAGTATTATGAGAGAGACTGGCAATATATCACAGATCATTTAACAGGAGAATTGAAAAAACGTGTGGCGAGTGGAGATCTCAAGAATATTCTACAGGAACTAGAAACAGCCACTCAAACAAGCACGAAAGGAGAAGTTGTGGATCCTTTGGTGACTATAACCTTCGACATTATTCAAAAAGAAGAAGGGACAATAGAAAAGGCACTAAAGGATAGCCGCGAGGAAATTAAAGCTCTGGTCAAGAAGGTAGATACATTAAACGTTCAATTGAAAGATGCAGAGCAGACTGCGGCCGAACTCGAACAGGAATTGCCGATAGAATTGCAGGAACGTCAGTCAACCACCAAGGGCAATAGCAACCAAGGAAACAGCAGAAAGTGGTCACCAAGAAGATTAGTATTTTGGGACCATCAGTCGGAGCCAAAACAAAATTCGATCGCTCGCGGCAGTGTAATTAGCGTAAAGGAAAATAAGGAAATAAGACATAAGGAAAGTGGAAAATCAAACGAAGATCACATAAAAATGGTGGATATACACGATAAAGTGATGGATATGGTCGTCAAGTACGTACCCATGTTTTCCGGAGATCGATCTCCAAAACTGGTGAAAGAGGTGTACAGATTCTTAAGCTGCGGCAAGGATTTGTACGACCGACTGAAGCCTGATGAGCAGAACATTTTTATGAAATGTGTGAAGTATCGGTTGACAGATGATGCTTATTATCTGGTAAGTTCAGAGGAACCAAAAGATTTTGAAGCTCTGCAACTGATAACTAAAACAGATTATATGCCGAAGAATTCATTTAGTGAATTGCGAACGGAGATGGTGGCCTGCAGACAAAGACCAGGTGAAGACATCCGAGAATTTGCGGACCGATTGAGGGAACTGTTGAGCCAGATCAAGACAGGCGTATCAGCAAAGTACCCGCACAAAGGCGGAGGACTAATAGCGGAGTTAGAGTCTGATGCAGTGGCAACCTTCAAGGGTGGTGTGCTTAATCATGCCACTCAGGTACATCTGACGGGAAGGAAGCTCGAGTCTCTGGAGGCAGTGCGTGAGGAAGCGACTTACTTCGAGAAGGATGCAAACCGTCTTCAACTTCGGCCATCAGGAGTAGGGGAGATGTTTAAGAGTAACGGCGGAGCCCCTCAGAACACATGGGAGCCCAGGTTGGCCAAGAAAGATCCAGGGAGGCCATCTCAGTCAAATGTAAGGGAATACCGAGGAACCCCGCCCAGAAACAGTCAGCGAGGTTCTAAGCAATGCTTTCAATGTGGAAAGGAGGGACACTTCGCAAAGGAATGTGGTGCGGAACGACAGCCTCCATTCTGCACCAGATGTCGAGGGATGGAATGTAGGAAGCAGCCAGTGAGATTCGCGAATGGAGCCACAAGCGGAAGAAATGAATCTCGAGAGGAAAGGGAAGTTTTATACTGCCAGTTTTGCAGAACTTGCGATCACTTCACTGAAAACTGTCTGCGGAAGTACTTAGCAGAGCAAAACAGTCGGCAGTTGGGAAACGGAGAGCGGCAGCTGGGGAATTCATCCACAGCTACCTTCCATTGACAAAATTAGAATCTTTTAAAAATCAAATAAAGGAAACCAGTACACTAGAATTAAGCCCGTTAAATAATAACATAATTACAGTAGGATCAGACATAGGAGTGGAAGATAGATTTAGATTACTTGTGGATACTGGAGCGACTTGTAGCATAATTAAGATAAGTCGAATAAAAAAAAATACACCCATACAGACTCAACAAAGAATAATGATAGGGGGATTATTTGGAGCTCAAAACAGCTCGATTGGAACTTGCAAGGCCCATTTACGCATCGGTTCAGTCATTCGGTCCTGTGAATTCCACACGATTGAAGACACAGGCTCAATACCAACCGATGGGATACTGGGGATGGACTTTCTTAAAGGCAAGGCCATCATCGATTGTATAGATGAAAAGGTGGCAATACAAGGCGAGGCAAGACCTGTGAAACGAAATCCACTCTTCCGAAACATAACAGAAAATGAACGTGTCGAGACAATCGTGTTGAAGAAGGGTACGGAAAAAAGCACAAGTATACCGAGCATTAATAAAGTCTTAGTTACCTCAGCTGAGGAAGTAAAAAATAGGATTCAAGAGCGGATGTCAGCATTGAAAGATATTGTGAGTAAAGCAAATGGAGCTGTGGATAGTATAAACAGGTACCTAGGGAGGGTGAATAGTAGTAGTAAAAAAGAGAATACGAATCCAGCTGAAGACGAGACTGAATTAGATAAGTGGGACACCAAGATAGAAGAAATGATGCAGGTAAATCACACAAGTATAGAACCACAGTTAGGCGGATGTGAAGGAAGCATTTTGCCAACAGCCCTTCGCATGGGAACTGAACAAAGGGTTAAAAGTGTTAAAACGGAAGCATCCTTAAGGTGGCCTCAGGAAATGTGGGGTGAATCACACATGGCAGAGGGCGATGGTGAAGATAGGGAATCCAAACCTCCTCGCAAGGAGGTGGGACTTCTTAACTTTGGACCCAAGATACCGGAGGACCAGCGGAACCATCCACAGATGAGGAAGCCACCATTTTCCAGACATAATTCAGGTTCAACTTTCAGGCTAGAAGCCAGGACAGAACAACTGGTAAAGATAGATGTGGCCAGTCAAGAAGAGTTGGTATGCATGGCGGCGGAAATCAGACCAGGAATATATTGTGGGAACACTATAATTAAACCTAGGAATGGACAGGCCTTTGTGGGTGTTATTAACGCCCGAACAGAACCGGTTGAAATTATGAATTTTCAGCCTCAATTAAAAAGATTAAACGAGTTTGTGATATACCCATTCTCACACCCTAGAAGTAAGACCCACGCCAGCCAACACCGACTTAAGCTCATGAGGGACTCGTTAGTGCTGGAGGAAAGTCTTAATGCAGAATAAAAAGAGTCCGTTGCTCAGCTCTGCTATGAATATAGCGATATTTTTTTATTTACCGGGAGATAAGCTCACGTACACGTCAACGAAAACTTTCAAATTGCCACTTATGGCTAACGCAGGCCCAATACATAAAAAACAGTACAGGATGCCAGAAGCTTACAGGGAAGAATGCCAGAAACAGCTAGCAAAGCTTCTAGAAGAAGATATCATAGAACCCAGTAAAAGTCCATTCAATTTTCCAGTTCTACTTATACCTAAAAAGGGAATGGATGAAGATGGTAATCGGAAGTTTAGACTGTGCGTAGACTTTCGAGAACTGAACAATGTGTGCATCCCTTACGCATATCCTCTCCCACGAATAGAAGATATATTGGACAGATTGGGTCACTCCAGGTACTTCTCCACGTTAGATCTAGCTAACGGGTACCACCAAGTACTAATTGATCCAGCAGATAGGGAGAAAACAGCATTCAGTACAAATTTCAATCACTTTCAGTATAAGCGATTGCCATTTGGACTAAAAACTGCTGCCCCATTCTTTCAGTCATTTGAATGGGATTTTGACAGGGCTACAAGGAATAAAATGCTTCGTTTATCTAGATGATGTGGTCATCTTTGCAAAAAATTTGGATGAACACCACGACAAACTACGGGAGGTATTCCAGCGTTTTAGGGAACACAATTTAAAACTTCAGCCTTCGAAATGCCAATTTTTGAAGAAGGAAGTTGTGTACTTAGGCCATGTGTGGTCAGAAAAGGGAGTTAGGCCGGACGAACGGTTAGTTAATGTAGTGCGTCATTTTCCAAGACCACGAACTATGCGTCAAGTACAGTCGTTTCTGGGACTAGCTAACTATTACCGAAAATTCGTTCCGAAGTTTTCTAAAATCATGGCCCGCATTACGAAATTGCTGAGAAAAGGGGTAAAATTTAATTGGGACTCTAAATGCGACAAATCATTTGGTATTATAAAAGAGGAATTCACATTAATTACAGATGCAAGTGGAGAATCCTTAGGGGCAGTCTTAGAACAAGAGGGAAAGCCGCTAAGCTATGCCAGCCGTACTTTAAATCCTGCTGAGAGGAATTATTCTACCACCGAACGAGAGATGTTTGCCAGCATTTGGGCTGTGCGGAATTACAAATATTATCTGTTAGGTAGACATTTTAAAGTTATATTCGACCACCAGCCTTTACGCGGAATTTTTAAAGTAAAGGATACCACATCCCGTATGGTGAGATTTCATCAGAAATTGTCTGAATATGACTTTGAGATTATTTATAAAACTGGCAAGCAGAATAGTAATGCGGATGCATTGAGCCGAATTCCCCAAATCTCTAATGATAAAGACGAAGAAAATACTACAGAGTTTCCATGTTTTGCAGTAACTCGAGCCCAAGCCCGAAGGAAAATGGCATTAAACGAAAGTCAAAATCGGGAATCCGAAGACGACTGGGACGTGATGAGCGAGTGTGAGTTGATTGCCGGAAGAGCGATAAGACAGCCAGAGCCAAAATTAATTTCGGACCCGAAGGAAGTACAGATGATCTTGAAAGATTATCATGACTCTAGGTTCGGAGGACATTTTGGACGAACTAAAACGTTCGACAGAATTAAGTGTTTCTACCGCTGGAGGGGGATGAAGGGTGAGATCGCAAGATATGTTCGACAGTGTGTAAAATGTCAGAAAAACAAGCACGCGCGAACCATTAAGATGCCTATGGTAGTGACGGAAATTTCAGAGAAACCGTTTGACAAGGTTAACGTCGATTTGGTGGGACCTCTACCCGTAAGTCACAATGGCAACAAATATATCCTATCATTAATGGATGATCTTACGAGATTTGTCGACTTCGTGGCTATACCAGATCAAGAGGTGAATACCGTTGCCCGAGCTTTGTTTGAACAGATTCTGAGTCGTTACTCACTGCCGAAACAACTGGTAACCAATCAGGGGCGAATTTCACAGGAGAAATTATGAAAGCCCTCTGCAAGATGTTAAAGGTAAAAAAATTGCAAACCACGGCATATCATCCTCAGTCGAATGCGGTAGAGAGACAACATTCTACTTTGGCAAACTATTTGAGGAGTTTCGTGGATCGGGAACCACAAGCATGGGACGAATATTTAAGAACGGCGGCTCATGCGTATAACAATACAATACATACAGGCACTAAACTCACACCGATGGAAACACTTTTCGGGTTTGCATCGAGAATTCCCAGCAGGTTACAAACCAAACCAGAACCATTATACAATGCCGACAAATATCATGCAGTACTACGTTTTAAGCTGCAAAATTCATTTGAGCTGGCAAGGGAGAATCTGCAAAAGAGTAAGGTTACGTCAACGAATTATTATGATAAGAAGACCAGGGCAGAGCGGTTACATGTCGGCGATAAGGTCTTGGTCAGAGATCCAGCCCGCGCAGGAAAATTATCAGCAATTTTTAAAGGACGCTATGAGGTCATACATGTACACAGTCCGGAGAATGTAACAATTCTTCAGGGCAAAAAACTTAAGCGGATTCACACTAACCGTTTAAGAAAATTTGTTGAATGATCAATTTCACTTCACCCTACTTAGTTGATTACTTATTAACCTCTGTTATTTTACAGGTATCATATTGTAAACAGAAGTATTCAGATAAGGGGTCAGGTATTCGGATGCAAAGGTAAAGAAGGGTATCTTAAATGAGGTAAGGTTTGGTAAAATTTTTTTTTAACGACACAGTAAGAGTTAAAAAAAAAATAAAATAAAAGGAAGGAAACAATAAAGAAGAGATTTATAAATAAAGAATTAATATATTAAAGAATTTCGCGATAAATAAAGAATAAGAAGTTTTTAAAGAAATCTAGAGTTGTACTAAAGAAGAAAAGAGGTAAAGAATAAATAACTAATTAAGACAAATAAATAATAAGAAGAAATAGGAGAAGCTTTTATTTTAGATATTAGGAAGGTTGCCAGTAGATTAAGGAATACAGATAAGAAGTAGGAGAACCAAAATGGAAAGGCTTATGATAATAATATTAGTTAGTTTGACATCACTGTATGCAGAGAATGCCGACTACAGCATCAAACCCATAACACAAACGGGGGCTCTTTTCGAGAATGTGGGAAAGGTGAACTTCTACAGCAAGCATTGGACGATTCTAACTAAACTGGAAATGTCGGATTTAACAAAAGAGTTGGAGTTTGCAAAAAATTGCAGCAGCCTAAGCAGAGAATTATGTACCAGGATCAGGCACATCGGAGTAGGTACCAGATCGGAAGTGGCAACAAAGGAAATAAGAACCTGGGTATCCAGAATTGAACGACAGAATGAAGAGCTTAGCCATCATATGCATGGGGAAGCATCCCATCGTACGAAGCGCTCATTTTTTGATGGAGTGGGGTCCCTTTTTAAGACACTTTTTGGAACAATGGATCAGGCCGACTCGGATGACATTAATAGCAGACTTGAAGATCTTGATGGGAGGGAGAATCGGACCTTTCACCTTCTGAAGGAGCAGACGACTTTAATCAAATCAACATTCGACGTATTTAATGCATCACGAGCGCAGGCTGATGCAGAACGTGAGGAGCTCTGGAGTAAAATTTCATTCATCTTCGCTGCTCAGCAAAATAAGAGCGATGAGTTGTCAATTTTGCAGCAAAGAATGGAGATCAATGAAATTATTACGCTAATGACAATTCAGTTGCAAGAAATTAGCGATATACAGGAGACACTGTCCAATATTGTGGTGTCGTTGAATGCAGGAAAATTACACCCCGCTATAATTCACGCTCGAGAAATGTCTGAGATAATGGCAAACGTTACTAGAGAATTTGATTTAGACGAAAAATTCCAAGATTTCCAGTTATTGATCCAGATTGCAAAGGTACAAGCTATTCAGGCAGATCAAAAAATGTTGGTCAGGGTAGAAATCCCCCAACCACAAAGAGTTTTATTCGACTTGTACAAAGTCTATACAATTCCTACAGCAATGGACCAGAAGGGCTACCATATATATGATCTGGATGCCGAATTCGTTGCAGCAAACAAGCACGAGTGACAGTATACCTTGCTAAACTACCAACAATATCATGAATGCCAGCAGCTTATAACTTTAGCAGATCATAAACAGATTCTGTGCCCTCAGCTAGGTCCCGTCATCACAGCTATTGGTGACAACTGCGTCCTCAACTTATTTCGCAGCTTCAACGTCAACGCAGGAGCATGCAAGGAGAAGGTCGTGGCCAAATGGGACAGCTTAGTCAAAATGGTGACAAGAAATCATTGGCTTTTTGTGATGTCCGGAAAAGCAAAATTAGAAGTGAACTGCCGGAGCTCGCCAACCGAGATAGGCGAGCTTACGTCAACGGGGGTACTGACGATCGGAGAACACTGTCATTTGCAAATGGGAGACTTGCTGATAACCTCTGAAGATGAATCTCGCAGTAATCAAGTTCTCTGGCAACCAGTACGGTCGGAGCTACCAGCTTGGGACAGCATAACACCTCAAGCAGGATCGAAGAAAACAGATACGTTGAAGCCAGAAAAGCACGAGATACGTTTATTGGCGGCGCATAATTTTAATCAGGCGTGGAAAGGACAAGAAGTCAACATTAAGAGAGTTCAGAGTGATATCAAGGCAGAGGAGAGCAACATACATCAAATCCGGCCTCACCATATTCATATAGTGGCCACATCCATCACAGGAGGTTTGGGTATAATTAGTTTGACACTTATCATAGGAGTCTTCATGCACTTGAGACGGTGGAAAAAGAACCAACATCGAATAAGCGCTAGAAGGCTGTCGACTTTACCTACGATACTGAAATCAACCAGAAAGTCGAAAATGGTACAGCTGGAGTAAGAGGATAAAGAAATCGACAACGGCATTGAACTGGTCATCCCCACAACAGCCAACTTGCCCACAACTCACCTACCAACCACCGTTGCGAAGCAGTTAGTTCAGTTAGAATAGCTACTGTAGATGTAAAAACAAGTAAAAAAGCTAGAATTGGTCTAAGACCAATTCTTATGATACCCTAGATAAATGCCCGTATTAAATTTCGTATGGTCACCGATCTATTCAAGTTTGATTTTGAAGTTGTTTTTCGGATATATTTCTAGAACGGTTTGTCGCACAGAAAAAATGATTATAATCAATTTTATAGGATTTCGTATTCTGCAGAGGTTTTTAGTACAATAAAAATGTCTTGGACTTATCGTTTTCAAAGTATACGTAAAAAACCTAAATTTTTATATGGCAACACCAAGAAGGAGTTGCCCGATTTAGTCCATTTCAGACATTTTAATTGCTAATGTAGTAAAAGCATCATGTATGAAATTTTAGCTCTCTACGTCGACGTGTTCTCAGGCAGTGTCCAAATATATAGCGGAAAACGAAATTTTTATATGGCAACCCTACTAAGGAGTTGCCCGATTTGTCTCATTTTCGAACTTAATTTTACTTTTTTTTTTAAAGTCCATGTACAAAATTTCAGCTCTCTAAGTATACGCGTTCTCGAGTTATCGTGCGCACGGACGGACGGACAGACGGACATGCAAAAATCAAAATAACTTTTAATATTATGAATGGGTGTCCAATCCATTTTGCTCTACCATCATTATTTCGAGGTGTTTGTTATAAACGGAATGACAAACTTAATATACCCCTTAGATTTCATCTAGGGTATAATAATGTAACTTGTGTAAGTATACGGCAACCTTAGGAATTGGTATATTCGTAACTAGTGTAGGTAACTCTATATATAATATAAGCATAGTATGTTTGTGAGACCCGCACAATAGTAAAATAAAATAAAAATAAAGAGAATTTTTCAGAAAAATGTATAAAAACGTGAAGATGTAATTATAAAATTATTAATTATTAATTCAATAAAAAAGAAAGAAATTAAAACATTAGATAAGAAATAAGTAAGATTATATATTAAGGTCCATGTGAATTAATTAGTCATGAAATTTTAATAAAGTATATATGAGAAGAAAAATTTTAATAAAGTATATATGAGAAGAAAATAGAGAAATTAAAATGAAAAAGAAAAGATGTAAAAATGGAAACTTTAAGAAATGAAAAAGTAAAGATGTCAAATAAAAAAAATGTAAGAAATGAAATATGGAGATATATATATATATATGCGAATGCAATTAAGCAAAGATAATGCTAATAGAAAATATCAAAAAATGTAAAGCGAAGAAAATTAAGAGAATTTAATTAGTAAGTATGGAAAAGAATCTGAACTGAACGCGAACCAAAATATTTTCAATTTTAAGATTGTTGCACTCTTTAGATCTAGTTTCCTGCGGAAACTAGTTTTTCCAAGGGGGGAGGGATATTATGGCCCAATGTAAGGAAGATTCTTCTTCCAGCAGCCAAGGCCGCATTCTAGCGAAATAATCAGCAATTGCTAAACAATAACCTCGCATGCTATTGTTCTGCAACTGTCGGTTATTTTGCTGATTAGCCCAACAGCTGGCTGCGATGAGCGCTTAGTGGAGCAATCGACGATTACAATAATAATTAACTTCGCATGGTAATTATTATGTAAGGCGATTGTTTACTACTAAGCGACTCAGGTGCTGCAACCGGTAGAACAAACGACAAGGTTGTTGTCGTTTGTTTACATCCACGTTGTGAGCAAAGAAAGCTTACTTCCGAGTATAGGTTCATAAAAGACCAATGACTGGTCTGTCGAGTGCCGTAGTATTCTCGCCGTTAAGTGTTCAGTTTAGAGTCGCGTGTTTTCCAATTAGCGTGAAGTTAAGAGTGCGGGTCGTGAATATTTTTAACATTGTTGAGATAGGGCAGTTTTAAACATTCAGTCAATAAAGAAGTAAAGTAATTATCGTAAAAACGTCTTTTAATTGCTCGAGGGGCACGACACTTTACAGGCCACTCGTTTTATTCAAGATGAGTCTACATACGAGGAGTTATGGGTTGCGATTAAATGTAATAATTTGAACTTATATATTTGTTGCTTTTATATTCGGCCATCCTCTTCCCATGAAACTTATGACGAAATTTTTACAAATGTCAGTAATGTTTCCCAAAACGCTGAAAGCAATGCTATATTTTTGATCCTCGGTGACTTTAATCTTCCCAATATATCCTGGTCAGTTGCTGATGCGGGAAATACTATGGAAATAGATGACTTAAATAATCGAACAACGTTTTCTTTGTCAACTTTTATGTCATTTTGCTAATTTGAACAATTTAACTGTATTCCGAATAGCAATCAGAGGAATCTGGAACTAATATTATCTAATGCAGATTTGGGTAATATTGTTGTAACTCAACCCTTCTATCCCTTGTCTCGTATTGATAGTCATCATCCTCCTCTTCTCGTTGAATTCAAAATAAAGAAAGTACCCCAGCTTCCTGAAAAAATCATCAGCAACTTTCTCTCCAATATAGATTTCTCGCCGTTACAACATCTGGACGTGAACCAAGCCTTGCAAATATTTTATAGTCATCTTAACAACGCAATTGGGAATTTCATTCCCCGGATAACGAAAAATCGGAATAAATATCCTGTATGGTTTTCTCGTGACTTAATTCATATTATAAAGTTTAAGGAAAAATATAGACAAAAATATTCAAAATCCAAGCACCCTGAAGACTATACAACTTTTAGTTTCTTGCGCAGTAATCTAAAAAGTAAAATTAGAGAGTGTTATGATAAATATGTTTTAGACACTGAAAACTGCATATCCTCTAACTCTAAGGCTTTTTGGTCTTATGCTAAAAACATGTAGCTCTCTGACTCCTAACCTAAGGAAATGCATTACGATGGAGCGTCTGCTGATAAGCCTGAAAGTATTTGTAACTTATTTGCAACTTACTTTCAAACTACATTCAATGTTCAGCAGAGCTCAACAATCCCTCCTACATCCGATGAAATCCATTATAACAGCTCTTCACATATTCCCCTGATACGTCATAGTGATATTGAAATAATTCTTGCATCGTTGGACGAAAATAAAAATGCGGGTCCAGGTGGTATTCCCAACATATTTTATAAAAACTGCTCTCTGGTCCTATCACATCCTATATCCATGTTAATCAATTCATTTTTGTCCAGCCATACTGTTTCTGATGTTCTTGAGGATCATTTTGTTCATCCTGCTTGCAAAACAGGGGATAAAGGGCTGGTAAAGAATTACCGCCCCATTTTAATGAAATTATGAATCATATAAATGTGAATATCTCAAAAACGGTTGCATTCAGGCAGGTACATGTGCTTAGTCAAATTAAAGGTAATATTCCGGGGTTTACAAATCTTGGAATAAAACTGTATAGTTATCATGCATTTTGGCGGGAAAATCGTTACAATTTGAAAAAATTAGGAATTTTTTTCCCAATTTTTTGACTTTGACGTCCTACTACTTCCGACTGAAGGTGACAGGAAGACTGATTGGGCATTCACTGAAAAGCTTAGACGGTTTGCTATCATCTGAGATGAATCCCACCTTGATAGGGTGTATATCAAGAAAGTTACAGGGTGTAAAGTGGAAGAAGTACTAAAAATCTTAAACCCCCCTACCGCCGAAACGACGCGTCTTCCCCGCCCCATCACCTTATAATTTTTTGCTTGTCTCCACCTCGGCTATCAAACGCTCGAGTTTGGTGTACCAATTATGAAACACCCTGTATTATAAGAGTTCTGGCGCACTGTTTTAGCTTCCAGAATTTCGCCACACATGGCGCCACCGTCTCTAGGTGGTTTGAGTCCATACTAAATGTAGGTTTGTGTCTTGGCTGTATTGGATTGTGCCGTGGATACACCATTGCGTCTTGGGTGCACCATTGAGTCTCGACTGCGTCATAGCGGGATTAATCGATACTACCGGGATGTGTCATTTGCTCTTGACTGCGCTCTAGCGGCATTAGCAGGTACTACCAGCATGCTCCGGTACTAGGCTTTTGGTTTTGACATATAATTAAAGTTAATAGTAGGAAATTTTTGTTCATGCCAATGGATTCTAGATGGTGGGTATGTGGGGGGGGGATAATAAAAATAGGGAGGGGGGTAATGAAATTTTCATCAGAAATCCTCTACGGGATCTGGTTTTCGAGATATTAGCGTATTAATAATTCAAGTTATTTTTGCTCATGAAAATGGATTCTTGACGGTGTGAAGTGGGAGGGGGGAACGAAATTTTCATCAGAAATCCTCTGGTTTTCGAGATATTAGCGACATGTGTTTGGGCGCAAACGCCATTTCTTGAGTAAGGTTCCCTAGCGGCCTTAGCCGGAACTACCAGGATGCCTTGGTTTTGCTGTTTTCTTTTATTAGCGGGAGAGTTCAGCATCATTCGAATTTCACAACATGACATCACCATGAACAGATTCTAGAAGATGTCAGTGAGTGCTCCGGTACTACGGCTTTCTTGGATGTGTGGTACGGTTCTCTTGGATATGTGCAGTTTTTGCTTCACTTTCGCCCACACCTGGCAGCATGCTACGGTTTTGGGTAGTTTTTTACTTCACTTTGGCCCACACGTGGCAGAATGCTACCGATTTTGTGCCCACACGCAGCAGCATGCTACGGTTTTTCTCGATGTGTAGTGCGCCTAAATGTAGCTTGTGTTGTTTTCAAGTGTTGCGCCTGGTTTTGAATTAATATTAGTAATAATTGATTTTTCTTGAGCGCCTAAATGTAGACGTATTATATTTTTCATAAAAATATTGCAGAAATAGAGTCACCCACCTGTTTCTCATTCTCAATTAATTTAGATAAGTATTATCTCCAGAGGAAAACAAAAAAAAACCTAAGCGAAATGAAGGTATAATGAAATAATCGTAAATAATTTGATAAACTGGAAAATTTTCTAACAAAAAAAGTTCCTTGAGACAAATTTTCATTAAAAAATAAACAATGACATGAAAGAGAAGCAAACGCAGCAGATATATTATATTTATCAAAAAAAAATATTGATGAAATAAAGTCAACCACGTGTTTCTCATTCTCAATTAATTTAGATAAGTATTATGTCTAGAGGAAAACAACAAATAGACCTAAACGAAATGAAAGTAAAATGAAGTAATCGTAAAAAATTTGAAAAACTGGAAAAATTTCGAGAAAAAAGTTATCTTGAGACAAATTATAAAATAAACAGTAAACGTTTTAATCTAATATTTAAAAACTCCTTTAAAACTCGCAATTTAAAAGGGTTACGACAATATCTAATTTGCGTGATGTTAGTAATTACATTATTTTAAAAGAAAATTTATTTTGCTGTATCTGATTATTTTAAAAGAAAATGTCTTTTGCTGTATCTGACTTTGTACTCACCTGATCACTGTCTGGCAGCAGATTCACTTGGTTCTCTATTAAGGTTTAGGATTGGGATATTCTTTGTTCCAGTCGAGACCCAGAATAAAGTGAGGTTAGTAATTCTGACTGCAGTCGATACCCACATAAAGAATCCTTTATCACAGTCGAGACCCGCGATAAAGTGTTTTGAGTTAGTAATTTATCCTTACTGCAGTCGCTACCCACAGAAAGAATCTTTATCACAGTCGAGACCCGCGATAAAGTCTTTGGTGTTAGTAATTTATTCTTATTGTAGTCAATACCCACAATAAGAATCTTTATTACATTCGAGACCCACAATAAAGAGTCTGGTGTTGGTAATTTATTCTTACTGCAGTCGATACCCATAGTAAGAATCTTTATTTTAGCTGCTGTCAAAAATAAGATCTTTAATCCAGTCGGTACCCAGAATAAAAATCTCGATTTTGAAACCTTTAACCAAAATAAAGCACTTGTTTGATTAGCATTAAATTCTTATTGCAGTCGCTACCCACAATAAGAATCTTTATTTTAGTCGCTTATCAAAACAATACTCTTAATCCAGTCGGGACCCAGAAGAAGAATATTTATTTCAATTGTCAACAAAACAAAGTATTTGATTTGTTAAAAGAAATTAGAACACTGGGAAATAACACTAGGAATAGATAACCAGTTGATCACTGCACTGCCAAACTGAAAAAGAGATCGAGTCAAGTCAGAGTGTTGTTTATATAGCCAGAGTTTGCACACGGCACCAAAGAACGGTAGTCAAAGGCGCATGGCAACAATATTGGCATTGCAACAACTGGCATAGCAAGAATAACCTGAAATAGCAACTGCACTTAATTATTTGTCATGAAGTCGTACCATCTTAGTTATTGCTGCTAACAAGCTGCTCTCAACTTATTATCTAAAAAAAATATTTTGGGTAAATTCAATTTATTTCTAATACAATATGGTTCAAATGTACAATAAAAAAAAGAAACTTTCGCCTTTTTTTGAATTAGAAATCTTACTTACCAGGAAAAATTTGTACATTCTTAAAAATAGTACCTTCAGCTGGCTTAGACGTAGCTGGAAGCAGCACGCACGAGTTGCTGCACTTGTTCTTAGATGTACCATCACAGTATTCCGCTGCGCAGTAACTTTTTGTGTGCTAGCTGCAGTTAATTGTATACGTATTAGTACGCTACGGTTTGAAACTAAGAATTTTCGGATTTTTCTTCATATTCTGTTATGGTCGTAGCATATGGCATGTAGCAGTATGCTACACTGAGACTAGATACCCCATATACACTCGGCCTACTAGTTTCTGTATGGATGGAGATCTATACGCGCCAAACGCACCCAAAAAGAAAAAAAAGGAAGAAGCATCCGGGATGAAGAGTTTTTTGGCAAGAAAGAGTGCAAGTTGGAAAACAAAAATTAAAAATCAAAAGAAATCGAGGAAGGTTAAAAGTAACCCGAGAAAAAAGTGAAAGGGAATCATCGAGAATACCGAAATAGTGAAGAAAGCCAATTAACATCGAGGAAAAGACGGTATCGAGTTTTTTAAATGTTAAATAAACCAATGAGCGGCATCACGAGTATAAATAAAAAGCAGAAAGAAAACCTGCGAAGATTAGAATTGGTGTAAAGGGTGCATCACGCTCACCAGAAAACGGCTAGGAAAAAGTGTAGGAAGTAAAAGAAATAAGCGGGTAAGCACGCATGCTCTCCTTTGCATTATTGTGCTTAAAGTGCGACAATAATAACGATAGAATTCCGCGAGATTTTCCGCGGCGGATGAATTTCTTCGTACAATGAAAGTGTGGCCTACCTGCATGCTTCAACTATTGACGTATGTCGTGAGAGATATTGGACGAATAGCCGGCAGTTCGAGCTTTTGGTTGTTAACGCATTATAGTGCATATACTATTTTTAGAGTTAGTGAGTTACGTAGTACGAGCCCTTAGTCTTCTTTATTTAGGTTGTATATTCATATTATGATAATTTTGTTTTTTTGAATTCTTGATTGTAATGTCTAGCTAAGCACAAGGACGTCTTTCAATCACAAGGATCGTAGAATAGGTCCTTGCTTTGATTTCATTTCATTTCAGAGAATGGCGTCGGAACTTCAGGAGGCCTTCTGGAGACCTGCAGACTACAGTAATTAAAGTTTTTGAGTACCTATCATGTAGTGACCTCATAACAAACGTTCCCTCGGGTTGTCTTAAGATTGTTTAATTATGTCGTTGTCATTTTCCAGTTGAAATCTTTGATTTGTATTAATAATAACTCCTACTGACCCCGTGAATTTGAGTATAAGTAATTTTTGTTATTAAAACATCATCAGATGCTTCTTGCCAGCTGATGCAATCCAGTTCAATAGGCTATTCGGTGAATGTAATTGATAGTATTGATAGGGATACAAAATAGTTTATTTTAGTTCGAGTAGGCAGAATTAAAAGATAGCATTTGTTAAGAGCTGACATAGAAAGAATTTATCTTAAGTATCTGTTACCACAGCTTCAGCTCATATAGTAGTTAAAAGAGAATATGCTAACGATTCCAACCAGCTACGGGGTTGAATATAAGTGCAGAACACAACATTGTAAATATTGTAGGCAAAGATTGTCGTTTATGTGAATAAACATTCGTAGTCTAAATAATGACGCTGGGCTAAGTTTTGTCATTTTTCCTTTCACTTTCCTGGAGCCCTCTTAGTGTGAAGGTCTTCTAGGTCCGCTATTCTTCTCCTTTCAGGTCAACACACGGATACTGTACCATATCGCCCACAGTATCGCAGGGCGGTTGGGGTGACGGCACTGCAAGCATAACATCTGCGCTTCCAATGGAGTAAGTGGTAATTAGTGTGAAGGTCCCTTCCGGACTGAGTGTGTGTAACGGCCTTTGACTTGTAGGCACGAAAACTTTTGTATATGGCTGGTGGCAGAGGCAGGTCTTCGTGGAACCTCCTCACACTCTCCGCCAATAGCCGACACGAGCTAGCGTGCCACCCTGCAGTTAACGCTGTCCACCGAGTGATCTGTCAGCTCATGCTGGCAGTCTGGACTTCACGTCCAAGCCAATCACTCCAACATACTACCATAACAAATTGGCGCCCAACGTGGGGCCACCTCAGTCAGACTTCGGTGATCTAATTATGACTTTTACTGGGGACTGGGACTTTGAGTGATATGATCATCTGGTATTCGCTAGTTGATTGACCTCAAGTCTCATATCCAGTGGAGGTTATATGCGGGCCTGAGTCTAATTGGTTTGTTACAGAAAATTTTTGTATGGTAAAGTCAAAGTTTTTAAAGTTTTGCTATTTTGTTTTAGAAATTTTGTTAGAATTTAAGTAAATTTTTGAGTTTTGAAATAAATAAAGTTTACAGTTTTGATATTGTGATTGGAGTTGAAGTTCGACTTTAGGTTTGACTATGGTGAAGCCTCAAGTCTGAACAGTTGTCGAGTTTTTTTAATTTTTTTTAATTTTTTTTTAATTGATCTTTCCCGCTGGCCTTCTGCTATGGAAATAGTAGGTGGCCGTGTGTTCTTACGGAGGCATTTCTCTGTTGGCCGACTGGCTGGACAGAGTTGTGAGTCTGTGAGACGACCTTTTGGCTTTTAGCTAACTAGTTGACCAGATTCATGACTCTGATCAGCTGGAAAGTTAGCTAAGTATTGCAATCAGGTGAGGAAGATGGAAAGACTTGTTGGGGGATGGAAGTGATGCTGAAGACCTTCAGTAATCAGGAGTTGGCATACTGCTAACTGCCTGGCTGAAGAATTTCTAGTATCATTTTCAGTCGCTAGCTTCACCAACCCGACTCTTCCCAGATTTCTGTGAGGACTCAAGATTTTTCATGCACACACTCACACTACTTATCCTTACCGAAAAATTTCTGACCTGATTGGGGAGGGAGTGGACCTTGGGGACCTTTGTGTTGAGAGAAAGCTTTGGGGAGTGAGGGAGAAACTGTACGATTTGTTTCTTTTCGTTGATTTGGAATCTTGAGTTTAGCTCATTGGTTGATTTTTATTGGTTGGAGTTAGGCTCCTCATATGTTTTCTTCATAATACCTAGTATAGTTAAGTTAAGAAGAAGAACAAGTGTCAGTCTATTATATTATCGAATCCGTGATTATTTCTAATTTTATGTGTTTATATACTCTTAATTGTGGTCTACTCTTTGAAACAATTTATTATTCGACTCACAAGCTACCGCAAGCAGCTGAAGTTTTGGGGTTATAAGCGGCCTATTATTGAAAATCTTCAGATCGGACTTGGGGTGCTGCTTCGGAACTTATACCTACTGCTTTGGTCACGAACCGACTGGTTTCTCAATCTATATATGCATAACATCTTTGTTTTGCGTGCCAATTTCATTACATTTCTGTGAATTCCTGATGATTTACAAAGATCTGATACATACAGTATGCGTAAGCTCATCAATGTCATAACCTCAAACTAAGCTGGATTGTCTTCGCTGGATTCTGAGGTGATTTGAATTCTACTGGAATTTGATTAAGAGGGAGCGTTACAGGTACTTTAAGATATCATATAAATTTGCTTTGTATAAAACATTGTTGTTGATCTGAGATCCTCATGTTTAAGTTTTACAATTTAACATACTATACATAACATCGCACTCACCATCTACACGTCAATCATATTATTAGTTTTGCTGGTTGTTGTCTAAAATATTATTTTCTTTGCTACTATTTAATGATTTGCGGAGAACTGCACCCTGCGGGAATTTAATAAACTATGTACGTACTAACATACTGTTGCGAGCGTGGCCTTCGGTTCGTTATTTAAAACACAATATTAAATAATTAATATATAAGTTCTTTATTACACTTAAATCATATAAAGTTCACAAATATTTATTTAATCAACTCAACTCTAATTATCGCTAACACTGTACTTTCAATTATCGCAATCTAATTACACTCTATCGCTTCTTTATTGCTTTCGCTTCTTAACACTGCAACGTCTAAGACAAGACTCTTTTTCTGGCGATGACAACTGTTATATTTATACCCTAGAAACACTCCGGATAAATCTGGAGTGTTCTATTCCAAAAGTTTCTAGACTATTCTATTTGTTCTATTCCTGAACTTTCATAATCGATTCTCCGAACCTGAAGTCATTTACTCTCCGAACCTGAAGTTGATTATTGCCAGTAGATGTCACCAGTTGTCTCTTTCTATTGCACGTAACAATACTATACATAACATCGCTCTCGTCATCTACATATACGCCAATCATATTATTGGTTCTGCTGGTTGCTGTCTACAATATTATTCTCATTACTACTATTGAAATATTTGCGAACAACTTGCACCGTGCGTGAATTAAATATACTGTACTAAACCGACTTCTGAAAATGGTTTCCCCATGTAAAGCGTGCAAGGCAAAAATCAGGCGCACTAGCCCTGGTGTGACATGTGTAACTTGCAACTCTAACTAGCACGCAACTTGTCCTAAAGTTTCTTCAGACCTGCTGAAAAATATTCTGAGTGGACGGGCACTTTATAAGTGTTCAAGCTGTATTCCCGACACACCTGCTCCAAATTCTGATTCTGAATCCGAAGGGAACACATCTGTCTCAGCTCTTACCAAAGTAATTGACCAAATGGCTCTTGACATTGATAGGCTAAAAACAAAACAACTAGAATTTAACAATTCTATTAAATCAGTAGTCTCGAGCTTTAGGGAATTCAAAAGAATTGTGAAAACGTTAGACGAACATAGTACGCGTATAAAAAAGCTTGAAGAGGAAAATAGCAGTTTACATCGGGATATTGATAGATTGAATGAGAGACTCAGTCATGTTGAAGAGATGAACTTAACCTGCTTCCTTGAGATTACTAGTGTTCCTGCATCTGCTTCTGAGCATATTCTGGATATTGTCAAAAAAAATTCACGGTTCCTTGGAAGTTCCGGTCGAAGACTCTCATATAATTAAGGCTTATCGAAACTGACGAAAATATCGCAATGCAGACCATCCAAATAGAATTTGAGTTAATTATACTAATGAATTCATTAGAGATAGGGTTCTAGCTGCGTACAATATCAGTAAAAATTTAACTTTAGATAAAATAGGCATGCAAGGTGAAGGAATGATTTTTATTAACGAGTTCTTATCAATTACAAAAAGGAAGTTGTTCTACGATTTTAAAATGTTAAAAGATGAATTGAAATTTAAGTTTGCTTGGGTTAAAAATGGGAAAATTTATTTAAATTGCACGGATGACTCAAATGTCTACCATGTAAGGAATAGCAAAGCACTTGAGCTTATTCGCCAAAAAATAAACTCAGAATGAACATTTACTACCAAAATGCCCGGGGGTTGCGTTTTAAAACTGAGAGTTTAAAGCTGTGAGTTCTATCTAATACTTATCATATCATTGCCCTTACTGAAACCTTCCCACTTGATTCTGTCAATAGTGCTGATATGTTTGATAGTCGTTATGAGGTCTTTCGTCGAGATAGGAATCATGAGGCCATGGGGGCTTGTGACGGTGGAGGTGTTCTCCTTGCTATCGATAGTTGTGTTATGGCCCAATATAAGGAAGATTCTTCTTCCAGCAGCCAAGGGCGCATTCTAGCGAAATCATTAGCAATTGCTAAACAATAACCTCGCATGCTATTGTTCTGCAACTGTCGGTTATTTTGCTGATTAGCCCAACAGCTGGCTGCGATGAGCGCTTAGTGGAGCAATCGACGATTACAATAATATTTAACTTCGCATCGTAATTATTATGTAAGGCGATTGTTTACTACTAAGCGACTCAGGTGCTGCAACCGGTAGAACAAACGACAAGGTTGTTGTCGTTTGTTTACATCCGCGTTGTGAGCAAAGAAAGCTTACTTCCGAGTATAGGTTCATAAAAGACCAATGACTGGTCTGTCGAGTGCCGTAGTATTCTCGCCGTTAAGCGTTCAGTTTAGAGTCGTGTTTTTTCCAAGTTAGCGTGAAGTTAAGAGTGCGGGTCGTGAATATTTTTAACATTGTTGAGATAGGGCAGTTTTAAACATTCAGTCAATAAAGAAGTAAAGTAATTATCGTAAAAACGTCTTTTAATTGCTCGAGGGGCACGACAATTTGGCGCAGCCGGTTTAAAAAGGTATTGTATTTTTAAAATTTTTATATATTGGGAGTTAAGCTTTTTTAGCTGCTCCATTTTTTCTTAAACAAGGTATACGTTAATTAAAGAGGTGCAAAGCCTTATTTGGCTTCGCCATTTATTTAACAACAAGTTGTACGTTAATTAAATTAGTGCAAAGCCTCATTTGGCTTCGCCATTTATTTAACATTATTTTTAGCTGCTCCATTTTTTCTTACACAAGGTATACGTTAATTAAATAGGTGCAAAGCCTTATTTGGCTTCGCCATTTATTTAACAAATAAGTTGTACGTTAATTAAATTGGTGCAAAGCCTCATTTGGCTTCGCTATTTATTTAACATTATTTTTAGCTGCTCCATTTACTTTTCAGCCTAAAGTGTGATTGATTGAGTGATTATACAGTAATAATAAGTGTTGAGTGTAATTTAGATTTTGATAAATTTATCTGTGTTAGATAAGGTAATTTAAAAACTTTTCTCTCATCTCCGTGTGGTCTAGACTCATGATTTAAATTACGAGTATAGGTTAAGTTATTAATTCAGAATTTTCATTTGAGGTGATTTTGTTCAATTTAATAGTGAT
The DNA here is from genome assembly GCA_963930735.1 of Dioctria linearis. Classification (NCBI taxonomy): domain Eukaryota; kingdom Metazoa; phylum Arthropoda; class Insecta; order Diptera; family Asilidae; genus Dioctria; species Dioctria linearis. Next base: position 178,211,236 of record OZ005742.1, read on the forward strand.
GCTATTGTAATGCTTAGTGTGCGTTGCTGGGTTAAGCGGTAATGGTTAGGGGCGCCTGGAAGTTTTCTCGTGTGTTTGGTGAAAAATTTAAAGTATGAGTAAATATTTAATTATTTGGGGTTTCGTTTTGTTAGCGACCATTTTTTTCCGCATATAGTACACATATTATTCTCATTGTGGGCCTTCAGGTTTTGTGATGTAATGGTTTTTCGTTGCGTTAAATGTGTTAAAGTTTCCACGCGTTTGCAATAGTAGATATCGATAGGGTTCAAGAAACATCTATGTCAGTGGGGAGGCCTAATGTATTGACCAGGGGGCAACTATTGCAATTCCAGTCACAGAAGCAGGAACTGGAAAGTAAATCAAAAGAATTAAAGCAGTGCCAAACAAAGCTTCAGTATTATGAGAGAGACTGGCAATATATCAGAGATCATTTAACAGGAGAATTGAAAAAACGTGTGGCGAGTGGAGATCTCAAGAATATTCTACAGGAACTAGAAACAGCCACTCAATCAAGCACGAAAGGAGAAGTTGTGGATCCTTTGGTGACTATAACCTTCGACATTATTCAAAAAGAAGAAGGGACAATAGAAAAGGCACTAAAGGATAGCCGCGAGGAAATTAAAGCTCTGGTCAAGAAGGTAGATACATTAAACGTTCAATTGAAAGATGCAGAGCAGACTGCGGCCGAACTCGAACAGGAATTGCCGATAGAATTGCAGGAACGTCAGTCAACCACCAAGGGCAATAGCAACCAAGGAAACAGCAGAAAGTGGTCACCAAGAAGATTAGTATTTTGGGACCATCAGTCGGAGCCAAAACAAAATTCGATCGCTCGCGGCAGTGTAATTAGCGTAAAGGAAAATAAGGAAATAAGACATAAGGAAAGTGGAAAATCAAACGAAGATCACATAAAAATGGTGGATATACACGATAAAGTGATGGATATGGTCGTCAAGTACGTACCCATGTTTTCCGGAGATCGATCTCCAAAACTGGTGAAAGAGGTGTACAGATTCTTAAGCTGCGGCAAGGATTTGTACGACCGACTGAAGCCTGATGAGCAGAACATTTTTATGAAATGTGTGAAGTATCGGTTGACAGATGCTGCTTATTATCTGGTAAGTTCAGAGGAACCAAAAGATTTTGAAGCTCTGCAACTGATAACTAAAACAGATTATATGCCGAAGAATTCATTTAGTGAATTGCGAACGGAGATGGTGGCCTGCAGACAAAGACCAGGTGAAGACATCCGAGAATTTGCGGACCGATTGAGGGAACTGTTGAGCCAGATCAAGATAGGCGTATCAGCAAAGTACCCGCACAAAGGCGGAGGACTAATAGCGGAGTTAGAGTCTGATGCAGTGGCAACCTTCAAGGGTGGTGTGCTTAATCATGCCACTCAGGTACATCTGACGGGAAGGAAGCTCGAGTCTCTGGAGGCAGTGCGTGAGGAAGCGACTTACTTCGAGAAGGATGCAAACCGTCTTCAACTTCGGCCATCAGGAGTAGGGGAGATGTTTAAGAGTAACGGCGGAGCCCCTCAGAATACATGGGAGCCCAGGTTGGCCAAGAAAGATCCAGGGAGGCCATCTCAGTCAAATGTAAGGGAATACCGAGGAACCCCGCCCAGAAACAGTCAGCGAGGTTCTAAGCAATGCTTTCAATGTGGAAAGGAGGGACACTTCGCAAAGGAATGTGGTGCGGAACGACAGCCTCCATTCTGCACCAGATGTCGAGGGATGGAATGTAGGAAGCAGCCAGTGAGATTCGCGAATGGAGCCACAAGCGGAAGAAATGAATCTCGAGAGGAAAGGGAAGTTTTATACTGCCAGTTTTGCAGAACTTGCGATCACTTCACTGAAAACTGTCTGCGGAAGTACTTAGCAGAGCAAAACAGTCGGCAGTTGGGAAACGGAGAGCGGCAGCTGGGGAATTCATCCACAGCTACCTTCCATTGACAAAATCAGAATCTTTTAAAAATCAAATAAAGGAAACCAGTACACTAGAATTAAGCCCGTTAAATAATAACATAATTACAGTAGGATCAGACATAGGAGTGGAAGATAGATTTAGATTACTTGTGGATACTGGAGCGACTTGTAGCATAATTAAGATAAGTCGAATAAAAAAAAATACACCCATACAGACTCAACAAAGAATAATGAAAGGGGGATTATTTGGAGCTCAAAACAGCTCGATTGGAACTTGCAAGGCCCATTTACGCATCGGTTCAGTCATTCGGTCCTGTGAATTCCACACGATTGAAGACACAGACTCAATACCAACCGATGGGATACTGGGGATGGACTTTCTTAAAGGCAAGGCCATCATCGATTGTATAGATGAAAAGGTGGCAATACAAGGCGAGGCAAGACCTGTGAAACGAAATCCACTCTTCCGAAACATAACAGGAAATGAACGTGTCGAGACAATCGTGTTGAAGAAGGGTACGGAAAAAAGCACAAGTATACCGAGCATTAATAAAGTCTTAGTTACCTCAGCTGAGGAAGTAAAAAATAGGATTCAAGAGCGGATGTCAGCATTGAAAGATATTGTGAGTAAAGCAAATGGAGCTGTGGATAGTATAAACAGGTACCTAGGGAGGGTGAATAGTAGTAGTAAAAAAGAGAATACGAATCCAGCTGAAGACGAGACTGAATTAGATAAGTGGGACACCAAGATAGAAGAAATGATGCAGGTAAATCACACAAGTATAGAACCACAGTTAGGCGGATGTGAAGGAAGCATTTTGCCAACAGCCCTTCGCATGGGAACTGAACAAAGGGTTAAAAGTGTTAAAACGGAAGCATCCTTAAGGTGGCCTCAGGAAATGTGGGGTGAATCACACATGGCAGAGGGCGATGGTGAAGATAGGGAATCCAAACCTCCTCGCAAGGAGGTGGGACTTCTTAACTTTGGACCCAAGATACCGGAGGACCAGCGGAACCATCCACAGATGAGGAAGCCACCATTTTCCAGACATAATTCAGGTTCAACTTTCAGGCTAGAAGCCAGGACAGAACAACTGGTAAAGATAGATGTGGCCAGTCAAGAAGAGTTGGTATGCATGGCGGCGGAAATCAGACCAGGAATATATTGTGGGAACACTATAATTAAACCTAGGAATGGACAGGCCTTTGTGGGTGTTATTAACGCCCGAACAGAACCGGTTGAAATTATGAATTTTCAGCCTCAATTAAAAAGATTAAACGAGTTTGTGATATACCCATTCTCACACCCTAGAAGTAAGACCCACGCCAGCCAACACCGACTTAAGCTCATGAGGGACTCGTTAGTGCTGGAGGAAAGTCTTAATGCAGAATAAAAAGAGTCCGTTGCTCAGCTCTGCTATGAATATAGCGATATTTTTTTATTTACCGGGAGATAAGCTCACGTACACGTCAACGAAAACTTTCAAATTGCCACTTATGGCTAACGCAGGCCCAATACATAAAAAACAGTACAGGATGCCAGAAGCTTACAGGGAAGAATGCCAGAAACAGCTAGCAAAGCTTCTAGAAGAAGATATCATAGAACCCAGTAAAAGTCCATTCAATTTTCCAGTTCTACTTATACCTAAAAAGGGAATGGATGAAGATGGTAATCGGAAGTTTAGACTGAACAATGTGTGCATCCCTTACGCATATCCTCTCCCACGAATAGAAGATATATTGGACAGATTGGGTCACTCCAGGTACTTCTCCACGTTAGATCTAGCTAACGGGTACCACCAAGTACTAATTGATCCAGCAGATAGGGAGAAAACAGCATTCAGTACAAATTTCAATCACTTTCAGTATAAGCGATTGCCATTTGGACTAAAAACTGCTGCCCCATTCTTTCAGTCGTTTGAATGGGATTTTGACAGGGCTACAAGGAATAAAATGCTTCGTTTATCTAGATGATGTGGTCATCTTTGCAAAAAATTTGGATGAACACCACGACAAACTACGGGAGGTATTCCAGCGTTTTAGGGAACACAATTTAAAACTTCAGCCTTCGAAATGCCAATTTTTGAAGAAGGAAGTTGTGTACTTAGGCCATGTGTGGTCAGAAAAGGGAGTTAGGCCGGACGAACGGTTAGTTAAGGTAGTGCGTCATTTTCCAAGACCACGAACTATGCGTCAAGTACAGTCGTTTCTGGGACTAGCTAACTATTGCCGAAAATTCGTACCGAACTTTTCTAAAATCATGGCCCGCATTACGAAATTGCTGAGAAAAGGGGTAAAATTTAATTGGGACTCTAAATGCGACAAATCCTTTGGTATTATAAAAGAGGCTTTAACTACGCCACCTGTCTTGGGTTACCCCAATTTTGGTAAGGAATTCACATTAATTACAGATGCAAGTGGAGAATCCTTAGGGGCAGTCTTAGAACAAGAGGGAAAGCCGCTAAGCTATGCCAGCCGTACTTTAAATCCTGCTGAGAGGAATTATTCTACCACCGAACGAGAGATGTTTGCCAGCATTTGGGCTGTGCGGAATTACAAATATTATCTGTTAGGTAGACATTTTAAAGTTATATTCGACCACCAGCCTTTACGCGGAATTTTTAAAGTAAAGGATACCACATCCCGTATGGTGAGATTTCATCAGAAATTGTCTGAATATGACTTTGAGATTATTTATAAAACTGGCAAGCAGAATAGTAATGCGGATGCATTGAGCCGAATTCCCCAAATCTCTAATGATAAAGACGAAGAAAATACTACAGAGTTTCCATGTTTTGCAGTAACTCGAGTCCAAGCCCGAAGGAAAATGGCATTAAACGAAAGTCAAAATCGGGAATCCGAAGACGACTGGGACGTGATGAGCGAGTGTGAGTTGATTGCCGGAAGAGCGATAAGACAGCCAGAGCCAAAATTAATTTCGGACCCGAAGGAAGTACAGATGATCTTGAAAGATTATCATGACTCTAGGTTCGGAGGACATTTTGGACGAACTAAAACGTTCGACAGAATTAAGTGTTTCTACCGCTGGAGGGGGATGAAGGGTGAGATCGCAAGATATGTTCGACAGTGTGTAAAATGTCAGAAAAACAAGCACGCGCGAACCATTAAGATGCCTATGGTAGTGACGGAAATTTCAGAGAAACCGTTTGACAAGGTTAACGTCGATTTAGTGGGACCTCTACCCGTAAGTCACAATGGCAACAAATATATCCTATCATTAATGGATGATCTTACGAGATTTGTCGACTTCGTGGCTATACCAGATCAAGAGGTGAATACCGTTGGCCGAGCTTTGTTTGAACAGATTCTGAGTCGTTACTTACTGCCGAAACAACTGGTAACCGATCAGGGGGCGAATTTCACAGGAGAAATTATGAAAGCCCTCTACAAGATGTTAAAGGTAAAAAAATTGCAAACCACGGCATATCATCCTCAGTCGAATGCGGTAGAGAGACAACATTCTACTTTGGCAAACTATTTGAGGAGTTTCGTGGATCGGGAACCACAAGCATGGGACGAATATTTAAGAACGGCGGCTCATGCGTATAACAATACAATACATACAGGCACTAAACTCACACCGATGGAAACACTTTTCGGGTTTGCATCGAGAATTCCCAGCAGGTTACAAACCAAACCAGAACCATTATACAATGCCGACAAATATCATGCAGTACTACGTTTTAAGCTGCCAAATTCATTTGAGCTGGCAAGGGAGAATCTGCAAAAGAGTAAGGTTACGTCAACGAATTATTATGATAAGAAGACCAGGGCAGAGCGGTTACATGTCGGCGATAAGGTCTTGGTCAGAGATCCAGCCCGCGCAGGAAAATTATCAGCAATTTTTAAAGGACCCTATGAGGTCATACATGTACACAGTCCGGAGAATGTAACAATTCTTCAGGGCAAAAAACTTAAGCGGATTCACACTAACCGTTTAAGAAAATTTGTTGAATGATCAATTTCACTTCACCCTACTTAGTTGATTACTTATTAACCTCTGTTATTTTACAGGTATCATATTGTAAACAGAAGTATTCAGATAAGGGGTCAGGTATTCGGATGCAAAGGTAAAGAAGGGTATCTTAAATGAGGTAAGGTTTGGTAAAATTTTTTTTTAGCGACACAGTAAGAGTTAAAAAAAAAATAAAATAAAAGGAAGGAAACAATAAAGAAGAGATTTATAAATAAAGAATTAATATATTAAAGAATTTCGCGATAAATAAAGAATAAGAAGTTTTTAAAGAAATCTAGAGTTGTACTAAAGAAGAAAAGAGGTAAAGAATAAATAACTAATTAAGACAAATAAATAATAAGAAGAAATAGGAGAAGCTTTTATTTTAGATATTAGGAAGGTTGCCAGTAGATTAAGGAATACAGATAAGAAGTAGGAGAACCAAAATGGAAAGGCTTATGATAATAATATTAGTTAGTGTGACATCACTGTATGCAGAGAATGCCGACTACAGCATCAAACCCATAACACAAACGGGGGCACTTTTCGAGAATGTGGGAAAGGTGAACTTCTACAGCAAGCATTGGACGATTCTAACTAAACTGGAAATGTCGGATTTAACAAAAGAGTTGGAGTTTGCAAAAAATTGCAGCAGCCTAAGCAGAGAATTATGTACCAGGATCAGGCACATCGGAGTAGGTACCAGATCGGAAGTGGCAACAAAGGAAATAAGAACCTGGGTATCCAGAATTGAACGACAGAATGAAGAGCTTAGCCATCATATGCATGGGGAAGCATCCCATCGTACGAAGCGCTCATTTTTTGATGGAGTGGGGTCCCTTTTTAAGACACTTTTTGGAACAATGGATCAGGCCGACTCGGATGACATTAATAGCAGACTTGAAGATCTTGATGGGAGGGAGAATCGGACCTTTCACCTTCTGAAGGAGCAGACGACTTTAATCAAATCAACATTCGACGTATTTAATGCATCACGAGCGCAGGCTGATGCAGAACGTGAGGAGCTCTGGAGTAAAATTTCATTCATCTTCGCTGCTCAGCAAAATAAGAGCGATGAGTTGTCAATTTTGCAGCAAAGAATGGAGATCAATGAAATTATTACGCTAATGACAATTCAGTTGCAAGAAATTAGCGATATACAGGAGACACTGTCCAATATTGTGGAGTCGTTGAATGCAGGAAAATTACACCCCGCTATAATTCACGCTCGAGAAATGTCTGAGATAATGGCAAACGTTACTAGAGAATTTGATTTAGACGAAAAATTCCAAGATTTCCAGTTATTGATCCAGATTGCAAAGGTACAAGCTATTCAGGCAGATCAAAAAATGTTGGTCAGGGTAGAAATCCCCCAACCACAAAGAGTTTTATTCGACTTGTACAAAATCTATACAATTCCTACAGCAATGGACCAGAAGGGCTACCATATATATGATCTGGATGCCGAATTCGTTGCAGCAAACAAGCACGAGTGACAGTATACCTTGCTAAACTACCAACAATATCATGAATGCCAGCAGCTTATAACTTTAGCAGATCATAAACAGATTCTGTGCCCTCAGCTAGGTCCCGTCATCACAGCTATTGGTGACAACTGCGTCCTCAACTTATTTCGCAGCTTCAACGTCAACGCAGGAGCATGCAAGGAGAAGGTCGTGGCCAAATGGGACAGCTTAGTCAAAATGGTGACAAGAAATCATTGGCTTTTTGTGATGTCCGGAAAAGCAAAATTAGAAGTGAACTGCCGGAGCTCGCCAACCGAGATAGGAGAGCTTACGTCAACGGGGGTACTGACGATCGGAGAACACTGTCATTTGCAAATGGGAGACTTGCTGATAACCTCTGAAGATGAATCTCGCAGTAATCAAGTTCTCTGGCAACCAGTACGGTCGGAGCTACCAGCTTGGGACAGCATAACACCTCAAGCAGGATCGAAGAAAACAGATACGTTGAAGCCAGAAAAGCACGAGATACGTTTATTGGCGGCGCATAATTTTAATCAGGCGTGGAAAGGACAAGAAGTCAACATTAAGAGAGTTCAGAGTGATATCAAGGCAGAGGAGAGCAACATACATCAAATCCGGCCTCACCATATTCATATAGTGGCCACATCCATCACAGGAGGTTTGGGTATAATTAGTTTGACACTTATCATAGGAGTCTTCATGCACTTGAGACGGTGGAAAAAGAACCAACATCGAATAAGCGCTAGAAGGCTGTCGACTTTACCTACGATACTGAAATCAACCAGAAAGTCGAAAATGGTACAGCTGGAGTAAGAGGATAAAGAAATCGACAACGGCATTGAACTGGTCATCCCCACAACAGCCAACTTGCCCACAACTCACCTACCAACCACCGTTGCGAAGCAGTTAGTTCAGTTAGAATAGCTACTGTAGATGTAAAAACAAGTAAAAAAGCTAGAATTGGTCTAAGACCAATTCTTATGATACCCTAGATAAATGCCCGTATTAAATTTCGTATGGTCACCGATCTATTCAAGTTTGATTTTGAAGTGGTTTTTCGGATATATTTCTAGAACGGTTTGTCGCACAGAAAAAATGATTATAATCAATTTTATAGGATTTCGTATTCTGCAGAGGTTTTTAGTACAATAAAAATGTCTTGGACTTATCGTTTTCAAAGTATACGTAAAAAACCTAAATTTTTATATGGCAACACCAAGAAGGAGTTGCCCGATTTAGTCCATTTCAGACATTTTAATTGCTAATGTAGTAAAAGCATCATGTATGAAATTTTAGCTCTCTACGTCGACGTGTTCTCAGGCAGTGTCCAAATATATAGCGGAAAACGAAATTTTTTAATGGCAACCCTACTAAGGAGTTGCCCGATTTGTCTCATTTTCGAACTTAATTTTACTTTTTTTTTTAAAGTCCATGTACAAAATTTCAGCTCTCTAAGTATACGCGTTCTCGAGTTATCGTGCGCACGGACGGACGGACAGACGGACATGCAAAAATCAAAATAACTTTTAATATTATGAATGGGTGTCCAATCCATTTTGCTCTACCATCATTATTTCGAGGTGTTTGTTATAAACGGAATGACAAACTTAATATACCCCTTAGATTTCATCTAGGGTATAATAATGTAACTTGTGTAAGTATACGGCAACCTTAGGAATTGGTATATTCGTAACTAGTGTATGTAACTCTATATATAATATAAGCATAGTATGTTTGTGAGACCCGCACAATAGTAAAATAAAATAAAAATAAAGAGAATTTTTCAGAAAAATGTATAAAAACGTGAAGATGTAATTATAAAATTATTAATTATTAATTCAATAAAAAAGAAAGAAATTAAAACATTAGATAAGAAATAAGTAAGATTATATATTAAGGTCCATGTGAATTAATTAGTCATGAAATTTTAATAAAGTATATATGAGAAGAAAAATTTTAATAAAGTATATATGAGAAGAAAATAGAGAAATTAAAATGAAAAAGAAAAGATGTAAAAATGGAAACTTTAAGAAATGAAAAAGTAAAGATGTCAAATAAAAAAAATGTAAGAAATGAAATATGGAGATATATATATATATATATGCGAATGCAATTAAGCAAAGATAATGCTAATAGAAAATATCAAAAAATGTAAAGCGAAGAAAATTAAGAGAATTTAATTAGTAAGTATGGAAAAGAATCTGAACTGAACGCGAACCAAAATATTTTCAATTTTAAGATTGTTGCACTCTTTAGATCTAGTTTCCTGCGGAAACTAGTTTTTCCAAGGGGGGAGGGATATTATGGCCCAATATAAGGAAGATTCTTCTTCCAGCAGCCAAGGGCGCATTCTAGCGAAATAATCAGCAATTGCTAAACAATAACCTCGCATGCTATTGTTCTGCAACTGTCGGTTATTTTGCTGATTAGCCCAACAGCTGGCTGCGATGAGCGCTTAGTGGAGCAATCGACGATTACAATAATAATTAACTTCGCATGGTAATTATTATGTAAGGCGATTGTTTACTACTAAGCGACTCAGGTGCTGCAACCGGTAGAACAAACGACAAGGTTGTTGTCGTTTGTTTACATCCGCGTTGTGAGCAAAGAAAGCTTACTTCCGAGTATAGGTTCATAAAAGACCAATGACTGGTCTGTCGAGTGCCGTAGTATTCTCGCCGTTAAGTGTTCAGTTTAGAGTCGCGTGTTTTCCAATTAGCGTGAAGTTAAGAGTGCGGGTCGTGAATATTTTTAACATTGTTGAGATAGGGCAGTTTTAAACATTCAGTCAATAAAGAAGTAAAGTAATTATCGTAAAAACGTCTTTTAATTGCTCGAGGGGCACGACACTTTACAGGCCACTCGTTTTATTCAAGATGAGTCTACATACGAGGAGTTATGGGTTGCGATTAAATGTAATAATTTGAGCTTATATATTTGTTGCTTTTATATTCGGCCATCCTCTTCCCATGAAACTTATGACGAAATTTTTACAAATGTCAGTAATGTTTCCCAAAACGCTGAAAGCAATGCTATATTTTTGATCCTCGGTGACTTTAATCTTCCCAATATATCCTGGTCAGTTGCTGATGCGAGAAATACTATGGAAATAGATGACTTAAATAATCGAACAACGTTTTCTTTGTCAACTTTTATGTCATTTTGCTAATTTGAACAATTTAACTGTATTCCGAATAGCAATCAGAGGAATCTGGAACTAATATTATCTAATGCAGATTTGGGTAATATTGTTGTAACTCAACCCTTCTATCCCTTGTCTCGTATTGATAGTCATCATCCTCCTCTTCTCGTTGAATTCAAAATAAAGAAAGTACCCCAGCTTCCTGAAAAAATCATCAGCAACTTTCTCTCCAATATAGATTTCTCGCCGTTACAACATCTGGACGTGAACCAAGCCTTGCAAATATTTTATAGTCATCTTAACAACGCAATTGGGAATTTCATTCCCCGGATAACGAAAAATCGGAATAAATATCCTGTATGGTTTTCTCGTGACTTAATTCATATTATAAAGTTTAAGGAAAAATATAGACAAAAATATTCAAAATCCAAGCACCCTGAAGACTATACAACTTTTAGATTCTTGCGCAGTAATCTAAAAAGTAAAATTAGAGAGTGTTATGATAAATATGTTTTAGACACTGAAAACTGCATATCCTCTAACTCTAAGGCTTTTTGGTCTTATGCTAAAAACATGTAGCTCTCTGACTCCTAACCTAAGGAAATGCATTACGATGGAGCGTCTGCTGATAAGCCTGAAAGTATTTGTAACTTATTTGCAACTTACTTTCAAACTACATTCAATGTTCAGCAGAGCTCAACAATCCCTCCTACATCCGATGAAATCCATTATAACAGCTCTTTACATATTCCCCTGATACGTCATAGTGATATTGAAATAATTCTTGCATCGTTGGACGAAAATAAAAATGCGGGTCCAGGTGGTATTCCCAACATATTTTATAAAAACTGCTCTCTGGTCCTATCACATCCTATATCCATGTTAATCAATTCATTTTTGTCCAGCCATACTGTTTCTGATGTTCTTGAGGATCATTTTGTTCATCCTGCTTGCAAAACAGGGGATAAAGGGCTGGTAAAGAATTACCGCCCCATTTTAATGAAATTATGAATCATATAAATGTGAATATCTCAAAAACGGTTGCATTCAGGCAGGTACATGTGCTTAGTCAAATTAAAGGTAATATTCCGGGGTTTACAAATCTTGGAATAAAACTGTATAGTTATCATGCATTTTGGCGGGAAAATCGTTACAATTTGAAAAAATTAGGAATTTTTTTCCCAATTTTTTGACTTTGACGTCCTACTACTTCCGACTGAAGGTGACAGGAAGACTGATTGGGCATTCACTGAAAAGCTTAGACGGTTTGCTATCATCTGAGATGAATCCCACCTTGATAGGGTGTATATCAAGAAAGTTACAGGGTGTAAAGTGTATAATTTTTTGCTTGTCTCCACCTCGGCTATCAAACGCTTGAGTTTGGTGCACCAATTATGAAACACCCTGTATTATAAGAGTTCTGGCGCACTGTTTTAGCTTCCAGAATTTCGCCACACATGGCGCCACCGTCTCTAGGTGGTTTGAGTCCATACTAAATGTAGGTTTGTGTCTTGGCTGTATTGGATTGTGCCGTGGATATACCATTGTGTCTTGGGTGCACCATTGAGTCTCGACTGCGTCATAGCGGGATTAATCGATACTACCGGGATGTGTCATTTGCTCTTGACTGCGCTCTAGCGGCATTAGCAGGTACTACCAGCATGCTCCGGTACTAGGCTTTTGGTTTTGACATATAATTAAAGTTAATAGTAGGAAATTTTTGTTCATGCCAATGGATTCTAGATGGTGGGTATGTGGGGGGGATAATAAAAATAGGGAGGGGGGTAATGAAATTTTCATCAGAAATCCTCTACGGGATCTGGTTTTCGAGATATTAGCGTATTAATAATTCAAGTTATTTTTGCTCATGAAAATGGATTCTTGACGGTGTGAAGTGGGAGGGGGGAACGAAATTTTCATCAGAAATCCTCTGGTTTTCGAGATATTAGCGACATGTGTTTGGGCGCAAACGCCATTTCTTGAGTAAGGTTCCCTAGCGGCCTTAGCCGGAACTACCAGGATGCCTTGGTTTTGCTGTTTTCTTTTATTAGCGGGAGAGTTCAGCATCATTCGAATTTCACAACATGACATCACCATGAACAGATTCTAGAAGATGTCAGTGAGTGCTCCGGTACTACGGCTTTCTTGGATGTGTGGTACGGTTCTCTTGGATATGTGCAGTTTTTGCTTCACTTTCGCCCACACCTGGCAGCATGCTACGGTTTTGGGTAGTTTTTTACTTCACTTTGGCCCACACGTGGCAGAATGCTACCGATTTTGTGCCCACACGCAGCAGCATGCTACGGTTTTTCTCGATGTGTGGTGCGCCTAAATGTAGCTTGTGTTGTTTTCAAGTGTTGCGCCTGGTTTTGAATTAATATTAGTAATAATTGATTTTTCTTGAGCGCCTAAATGTAGGCTTTTGGTTTTGAACTAATAATTAAAGTTAATAGTAGGAAATTTTTGTTTATGCCAATGGATTCTAGAGGGGTGGTATGTGGGGATAATAAAAATAGGGAGGGGGGTAATGAAATTTTCATCAGAAATCCTCTACGGGCTCTGGGTTTCGAGATATTAGCGTATTAATAATTAAAGTTATTTTTGCTCATGGAAATGGATTCTTGCGGTGTGGGGTGGGAGGGGAACGAAATTTTCATCAGAAATCCTCTACGGGCTTTGGTTTTCGAGATATTAGCGACATTTGTTCAAACAATTAGCTAATTGGCAATTATATAATTACTAATTGGCAATTAGCTAACTGGAGCTTGGTTGGTAATTAGCTAATTGGCAATTAGTAATCTGGTGTGATGCGCTTTACTGGAATTCTCATAAAATAAACAAATTTAAGTAATATCAACACTTGCTGTAAATATTTAATTGAAAACTTCAAGTTTAAGGTAAAAATATGGTTGCTGTGTGGTGTATTGATACAATTTCTTTTGCTGAAAATAATGTTGTCAAACCAAATTAAATTTCAATATTTATTCACATCAAATTAATTATTTATTTCTAAATCTTAAGTTATAAACTTTTTTTATCTATGTTCTATATTCAAAATTGGTAGCGATATAAGTGAAGTTCTATGAATCCTATCTTGGAAACGAAAGCGATCCAGAGCATATGTCTCCCAAGGTCCTTTTCTGGGCTCATATTCAATTATATAAACTTGTGAAGCACTAGTACTAAACGTAACTTTCATTATCACTAATAATTTAGAAATATTAATAATAAAAAACTAGTTTCATATTATTGATTTTTTTATTTAACGATTATAATAATTAATTGCGTACAGATTAATATCATGGCGAATAAACTCTATTTTAAACGTTCGACCGATAGGACCTCTATTTATAAGATAAAAATCTCCTGCAGTATTTATCTCCAGTAGAGTATCGTCAGTAATTGTGCTGTACCGTGCAGGAAGGAAAAGTTGACAGTCCGCCAAGTCCAGGATGATACGAGATCCAAATGCTGTCTTACATCTTCTGGTACCCAGAATATTGTATTCCTTATTAAATTCCAGTTCAGATGTCTTTAGAGAAGGTGGGTACTGCTCTAGCTTCTTCAGTTCCTCCATTGCGTTTGCCATTTCAGATTACTTTCTCCTTGGTTGTTTATTGTTTGAACTCCAATATGAAACTGATTGCAAATCTGATTCAGCTACTCAATTTATAGTCATGATTCCGAAACAAGTTTAATCCTGCTTAAAGCAAATTTGCAATATCAGCACATTAAGCTGAATGATTCATATAATTTGATACCACACTTCCTGTAAGCAACCTAATTCCAAGAATTTTATAATTTTATGAATATGCTAAATTGTATCAGGGCATTGAATGGGAAACATATCACCTACCATTAAATGCCTGTAGTACTCACTAATTCCACTAGGGAACCTTACTCAAACAATGGCATCTGTACTTGAATCCTGTAAAAGCCGAGGCGCATGCTGATATCTACAACTTCCCCGCTAATAAAAGAAAACAGCAAAAGCAAGGCATAGGTAACCTTAATCAAGAAATGGCGTTTGCACTCGAATCCTGTAAAAGCTTTGATACCCAGAACCCCCACTGACATCTACTAGAATCTGTTCATGGTGATGTTATGTTGTGAAATTCGATTGATGCTAATATCTACAACATCCCTGCTAAGAAAACTTATTTAGGTGCAGCACTTGAAAACAGCAAAACCAAGATGACGTCATGCTGATATCTAGAACTTCCCCGCTAATAAAAGAACACAGCAAAACCAAGGCATGCTGATAGATCCAGCTAATGCCGCTAGGTAAACTTACTCAAGCAATGGCGTGCCCTTTGAGGACCTCTGATGAAAATTTCGTCCCCCCTCCCACCCCACACCGCAAGAGTCCATTTCCATGAGCAAAAATAACTTGAAATATTAATACGCTAATATCTCGAAAACCAGAGCCCGTAGAGGATTTCTCTACCTTTATTATCCCCCCACATACCCACCATCTAGAATCCATTGGCATGAACAAAAATTTCCCACTATTAACTTTAATTATTAGTTCAAAACCAAAAGCCTACATTTAGGCGCTCAAGAAAAATAATAATAAAAAGCCTACATTTAGGTGCACCACATATCTATCTAAGAAAAAGGTAGTACCGGAGCATGCTGGTAGTACCTGCTAATGCCGCTAGAGCGCAGTCAAGACCAAATGACACATCCCGGTAGTACCGATTAATCCCGCTATGGCGCAGTCGAGACTCAATGGTGCACCCAAAATATAATGGTGTATCCAAGGCACAAACCTACATTTAGTATGGACTCAAACCACCTAGCGACGGTGGCGCCATCTGTGGCGAAATCCTGGAAGCTAAAACAGTGCGCCAGAACTCTTATAGTATAACTACTAAGCCAACTGTCCAAACTGCAAAAGTCCTCTCACTCAGCGGAACTTCGTGGCTTACACTGGTGCGATCCCGAACAGGTACTCGGCACGGGAGCTCAGATCCTCCGAAGCAACCATTACAGTTCAGTGTGCCTCCACCGACACTTTCACAGCCTAGTCGTAGATCTTTACATCCTGGATTACATTCAGCACCAATATCACAGAACAGCTCTAGAGGGAATAGTCTGTCACCTGCACCTTCCGGGCAAAGCCTTATAGACACGGACAGGATTATATCCAGTCTCCCAACCCAGCTGCACAATGTAGTTCAGACCGTGATATCCCAGAGTATGAACGCGCTACGAGCTGAGATTACAGATGTCCAACAACGGGTCGCTGCTGTTACTCGGCAAGCGGACGCGTCTCGTCCGATACCACATCCGTTTGGAGAGCGAGCTCAACTACCCAGAGACTCTGCAGGGACTCCTAGAGTTCCGCGTCAGGGACATTCGCTCCCAGCTGGACAACACAGATCTTTTCCACCGCCTGCATTAGCTTTCGCTCCTCCGGCACCAGCACGTTGAAACCAACAAGCTCTAAGCCACTCCTGGCATAGACGCGCACGCAGTCCTATCAGGAGATGGAACCTGTCATATAACGGAGATAATTCTGAATTATCCGTAGATGAGTTCGTCATCAGAGTGGAAGGACTGACTTTTTCCCCGTTAGAAGGAGTCTTCGGCCTACTGATCAAACACATGTTCGCCCTGCTGACAGTACCGGCTAAAGACTGGTACTGGTCTCTACTAAGACATAATCCGACGCCGACATGGGAGTACGTCAGAAACGGACTATGTGAATGGGGAGTTCCAAAGGACGACCTAAAAGTCAGAGTCCAGCTGATGTCGCCCAAACAAAAACTCGGGGAATCATTCGCGATGTACCACCAAAATCTGGTGCAGCTCCGGGACCAACAACTAAATCCCATGCCAGAGCCGGAATTTGTTGAGCTTGTAAAAGCAAATCTACTTCCTGATATACAAAATAAAATCTGCTTGCACCCTTCTCACACCATGGGTCAATTGCGGATGCTGGTTACACAGATTCAACCTACGCAGTTGCGGATTGCAGCTATCTTAGATCGAGAAACGGTGACTTGTTGGAATTGTGACCGGCCAGGATACTATTAGCAAGATTGTCTACAAGAACGACAACAGATATTCTGTTACGGGTGAGGACGTAAAAACGTATTCAAACCAAACTGTAGACAATGTCTGCAGAAAAATTTTAAGCGGGTCGGAAATCACAACACCCATTCTCGACCACGTATAACATCCAGGCTGACCACAACGCCAACAACTCCAGAACAATCACGGAGCAGGGCAACGAACTCGCTCAGTTAATAGGCCGCATCGAACAGGCGTTAGACTGTCCGTTAACATCACTCAGTGGTATTGGTGATAGTTACCATCCCTTTGATAGTCCCAAAGTCAATGATAATTCGCGGGTAGAGGCAGAGAATCTATTTGACTTCTCTGCAGATCTTCAAGCTCTCGTTTCCATCTATGGGGAGATCATGACTCTACTAGATACTTCTTTGGAAGAGTGTTTAATCTTTGACGTCCCGATAACACCGACACCACTTTCCGCTGGTAATGTTACTGAGCGGCAGATTTGGCCTCCTACCGTTACTGTATTAAAACGGCCACCAAGCTCTGTTATGACGAGTGGGCGTGAGCCTGTTTTACATCCACTGACGCCTTATCATACCCGTCTGCGGAATTACAAGGCGGCGAGGGACCGCATCTTCCCTTCAGTGGCCGAGCTAGCTAAGATTATGTATCCTGACCTGGACCTTAGACCAAGACAGAAACGATCGACCGTTCGTTGGCGGGAATACTGTCGACGAATGAGACAGAAAAAAAGAAACTGGCACACATTTCCGTGTCGATGCCAGAAGTGAGACTGCTCGGGCGAACTGAGACTAGATTTCTTGATAGTGGGACCACTGTCAGTATTCTAGGCCAGGGAGCTCTAGAAAAGCTTGCAGAAGCAGAGGTCGAATGAAAGAGGTATCGGACACAGGTACAAGTAGCTAATGGTGCTATAACGACTGTGCATGGCCATGACAACTTGGACATTACTTTCCGTGGTAAGACCCAAACGTGCATTTTCACGTGGTTCCTGGGCTCACACCGGCACTTTATCTCGGAATAGACTTCTGGCGTCTATTTGGGTTGCCTCCAGATGTCCTACGTATAGTTCCAGAAGTGACGCCAAGTCTAATAGCTTCTCCTGACTTCGAATTCCATGTTCTTTCTGATCTAGAGTACCGACGTCTAGAAGCGACCAAACAGCTCTTTCCTTATTTCGCCTCATTGGGCTTAGGAAAAACATCTCTTGTCGGTCCCAAGATTGAAACGAATGACGCGATTCCAATAAAAGAGCGTTTTTATCCGATATCACCAGTACCAGTACAGAGTTTAATGGATGCCGAATTAAGACGGATGCTATCGCTGGGTGTGATGATAGCCAGAGTCCTTGGAGCTCTCCAGTCGTACTAGTGAGGAAGCCTGGAAAGGTCCGGCCTTGTTCTGACGGCAGGAAGAACAACTCCGTTACTAAGAAGTACGCCTATCCACTGCCGCAGATAGACGCACTTCTGAGTCGACTTCCTCCGGCAAACTACATCACAAGCCTGGACATCAAAGACGCTTTTTGGCAGATCACACTAGACACTGAGTGCAGAGAGAAGACCGCGTTTACAGTACTTGGTCATCCTCTCTGTCAGTACACCCTGATGACATTCGGCTTATGCAACGCACCACAAACGATGTGCCGCCTCATGGATAAGGTCATTCCTTTCGATCTTCGTGAGAAAGTTCTCGTCTATTTAGACGATTTACTAATTCTGTCAACAGACTTTGACTCTCACGCTGCTAGCCCGCGTAGCGGATTGTTTGAGGAAAGCTGGCCTCACTATCAACGTTGAGAAAGGTAAGTTTTGTATTAAGGAGACCTAATACTTGGGTTTCATTGTCGGAAAAGGCGGTATAAGAACTGACCCCGACAAGCATTCAGCCATAGTTGGCTATCCGTCACCTAAACCTGTTCGGCAAACCCGACGCCTGCTAGGTATGGCGGGATGATATAGACGGTTCATCGAACTATGTAGATTTAACTGTCTCCATCACAGATACTCTGAAGAATCCAAGTCAGCTGCAATGGACATCTAAAGCCCAGCCATCTCTAGAATCATCAAAACTAAAACTTACTTCTGCTCCGTTGTTAGTGAGCCCAGACTTCACCAAGCCGTTCATTATACAGTGCGATGCGAGCCAACAAGGTACTAGTGGAGTACTGCTTCAACTAGATGACGATGGCCACGAGAAGCCGATATCCTGCGTCTCGAAAAAGTTCAATTCAGCGCAACGCAATTATACAGTCACAGAGCAGCAATGTCTAGCTACAATCTTGAGTATACAGAAGTTCCGGCCCTTCATAGAACTTATGCCGCTTAAGATAGTGACTGATCATGCGAGCTTGAAATGGCTGATGTTTCAAAAGGACCTCAGCGGTAGACATGCTCGATGGAGTTTGAAGCTTCAAGTTTTCGACTTCACGATTGAAGGAAGCCTGAATGTCTTTCCTGATACGCTGTCACGAATTCATTGCGACAGCTTGTCAATACCTGAAGATCCTGGCCTAGAAGTTGACCTTAGTTCGCCATATTTCAACTCGTTGCAATACGAAGAGCTGAGGCCTAAGGTTAAAACAGCTTCTGGTAAACTACCAGATCTTTGCGTCAGGGATGGCTTCGTCTATATTCGGACAGGCGATCCGATTCAGAAGGAAGAAGCTTAGAAGCTTTGGATTCCACGAGGGCTTGTATCCGACGTTATTTCAAGAGCGCATAATGAGCCACTAGCTTCTCACTGAGGTATAGGGAAAACACTGGAACGCTTACGAAGACACCTGTACTGGCCACGAATGACAGTTGATGTCAGAAACTACGTAGGCGCCTGTGACGTGTGTAAAGAGACCAAAGCCCCCAATACTATTCTTAGACCACCTATGGGAGTCCAGTCTGTGACAGAAAGACCATGGCAAAAGCTGTACATCGACTTTCTGGGTCCATATCCTCGGTCAGTGAAAGGAAATGTCTGCATATTGATAGTTCTTGACCACTTTTCAAAGTTCCCGATTCTCAAACCTATGAGAAAGGCGTCTACGCTCAACGTGTGTCAGTTCATCGAGACTGAAATATTTCACGTGTTCAGAGTTCCGGAAACTATAATCTCTGACAATTGAGTCCAGTTTCGCTCGGCTCAGTTCGCCAGAGTACTGGACAAGTATGGGGTGAAGCACTTGCGAACGGCGGTTTACTCGCCGCAAGGAAACGCCTCGAGCAGGAAAACTTAAACTATGCGTTTGAACAGGGTTCGAAAGCTTACAATCTCAGAGCGAGGCCTGTTAATTTCAAAGTGGGTCAAGAAGTATTCAGACGGAATTTTGCCCAAAGCAATTTCCAATAGCAGACTAGTGCTAAGCTTTGACGTAAATTTGTAAAGTGTCGAGTCAAGTCAAAGAAAGGAAACTCCCTATACGAGCTTGAAAGACATCAGGCCATGATACTCATATTCTGGGACACGTCATCCGGCTATTGTCACTTTCAATCCTGATAGCCCTAATAAGGTACCCAGCCAGCTTCACTGGCCAACTACAGGATGCCTAGGTGCCGCTTAGGACACTCCCAGGCTAGCGGCCGGCATACCTTTCTGGACAATAGAGATTTTTTCCCAATCCCTAGCTTGATAACGGTTCAGAACCGCTCGCATATGGTAATCCTGCGGCAGACAGTTTGCCGTATGAATTCCACTTATTTAATGCCTGCAAATTTAAGGAAAAGTTCGGAACTCCAACGACGCGTCGGATACACACCCTTGAACAAGCGTCGGTCTGTGATCAGAGTGGGATATTAAAGCAGGGGAAACTCAGCGATCAGTTGGTTGGGTTACTGACCGTGGGGTTCCCTCGACTCATCTCGGTGAAGGAAGGCAGAGGAGCACTAGATTTTTAAGTTACTGTTTTGTCAGGGTACCTCTGACTCCTGACACGGAGAATGATATCGAGGCCTGGTCAAGGACTGGCGGGTCTACAGTGATGTGCCTTCGATTCATCACCTGTCGAGTACATCATACTGTTTTGGACAACCCGTAGCAGACGCCTAGCCTGTTTAATGAAAGCTGCCTTCATATGTCATGGGTTGAGCCACATATTGGGCGCCCGCAGCGACGAAGCCTATGTTAAGACGGGCTAGCTCAGGCGACCATTTTTCAGCGTCGTCTGAACCACAGGTAGCCTAGCCCACTCTGCCCTATTATAGTCGTAGCATACGGCATGTAGCAGTATGCTACACTGAGACTAGATACCCCATGTACACTCGGCCTACTATTTTCCGTGTGGATGGAGATCTATACGCACCGAACACACTCAAAAAGAAAAAAGAGTAAGGGAAAAAGAGTACAAGTTGGAAAACAAAAATTAAAAATCAAAAGAAATCGAGGAAGGTTAAAAGTAATCCGAGAAATAAAGTGAAACGGAATCATCGAGAATACCGAAATAGTGAAGAAAGCCAATTAACATTGAGGAAAAGACGGTATCGAGTTTTTTAAATGTTGAGTCACGAGTATAAATAAAAAGAAGAAAGAAACCCTGCGAAGATTAGAGTTGGTGTAAAATGTACATCACGCCCACTAGGAAACGGCTAGGAAAAAGTTTGGGAAGTAAAAGAAATAAGCGAGTAAGTTCGCATGCTTTCCTATGCATTATTGTGCTTCAAGTGCGGTGAACTGAAGTATTGGAAACTTACAGTCATATGTCACATCCATACATTTTATAATTAACTAATAAATCTACGATCGACTGTAACATTCGCTTGTAGAAAGATTATTGCATCACACAAGCACGGGAGTACAATAATATATCTACCTTACGTATCCAAGCTTTGATGGCCGGTATTTATAAGGAGAGCCCATCAGCGCATTGACTATACACGGTTTCATTCACCTCAATTTGGTGTCCCCTAATAATCATAAGACACGTCTTCACATACTAGACGATATGTGTACTTACCTGCGATATTCTGACCAAACGAAAGGTTCTACAAAGTAAGTACCTTCTTAGAGTGGAAGTGCACAGTCCAACAGTCGCATCCATTTCTTCTAGTTGATAATCACCTAATAAATGTATTCGTGTACTAGATACACACACAAACCAGCTATATCTATGCTTAGTCGCAGTAGTGTGAAGAATTGAATACATGACATGAATATATTGAATGTTCATAGTCATCCACAATTAACGATCTACGACAATAATAACGATATAATTCCGCGAGATTTTCCGCGGTCGATGAACTTCTTCGGACAATGAAAGTATGGCCTACCTGCATGCTTCAACTATTGACGTAGGTCGGGGGACATATTGGACGAATAGCCGGCAGTTCGAGCTTCTGGTTGTCAACACATTATAGCACATATACTATTTGTAGAGTAAGTGAGTTACGTAGTACGAGCCCTTAGGCTTCTTTATTTAGATTATATATTCATATTATCAGAATTTTGTTTTTTTGAATTTTTGATTGTTATGTCTAGCTAAGCACAAGGACGTCTTTGCGCCCTGTTGTAAGAGTGCAATCACAAGGGATCGTAGAATAGGTCCTTGTTTTTATTTCATTTCAGTTCACTGAATGGTGTCGGAACTTCAGGAGGTCTTCTGCAGAGCTGCAGACTACAGTAACTAAAATTTTTGAGTACCTATCATGTAGTGACCTCATAACAAACGTTCCCTCGGGTTGTCTTAAGGTTGTTTAATTATGTGATAGTCATTCTCCACTTGAAAGTTTTGATTTGTAATAATAATAACTCCTACTGAGCCCGTGTAATTGAGTTTAAGTAATTTTTGTTGTTAAAACATCATCAGATGCTTCTTGCCAGCTGATGTAATCCAGTTCAATAGGCTATTCGGTGAATGCAATTGAGAGTAGTATTCATAGGGATTCGAAATAGTTTTTTTAGCTCGAGCAGCCAGAATTACAAGATAGCATATGTTAAGAGCTGACATAGACAGAATTTATCTTAAGTATCTCTTACCACAGCTTCAGCTCATATAGTAGTTAAAAGAGAATATGCTAACGATTCCAACCAGCTACGGGGGTGAATATAAGTGCAGAACACAACGTTGTAAATATTGTAGGCAAAGATTGTCGTTCCTGTGAATAAACCCGCGTAGTCTAAATAATGACGCTGGGCTAAGTTTTGTCATTTTTACTTTCACTTTCCTGGAGCCCTCTTAGTGTGAAGGTCTTCTAGGTCCGCTACTCTTCTCCTTTCGGGTCAACACAGGGATACTGTACCATATCGCCCACAGTATCGCAGGGTGGTTGGGGCGACGGCGCTGCAAGCACAACATCTGCGCTTCCAATGGAGTAAGTGGTAAGTAGTGCGAAGGTCCCTTCCGGACTGAGTGTGTGTAACGGCCTTTGACTTGTAGGCACGAAAACTTTTGTATATGGCTGGTGGCAGAGGCAGGTCTTCGTGGAATCTCCCCACACTCTCCGCCAATAGCCGACATGAGCCAGCGTGCCACCTTGCAGTTAACGCTCTCCACGGAGTGATCTGTCAGCTCATACTGGCAGTTTTGACTTCACGTCCAAGCCAATCCCTCCAACATACTACCATAACAAATTGGCCCCCAACGTGGGGCCACCTCAGTTAGACTTCGGTGGTCTAATTATGACTTTTACTAGGGACTGGGACTTTGAGTGATATGATCACCTGGTATTCGCTAGCAGATTGACCTCAAGTCTTATATCCAGTGGAGATTATATGCGGGCCTGAGTCTAATTGGTTTGTTACATAAAATTTTTGGATAGTAATGTCAAAGTTTTTAAAGTTTTGCTATTTTGTTTTTGAAATTTTGTTAGAATTTAAGTAAATTTTTGAGTTTTGAAATGGATAAAGTTTACAGTTTTGATATTGTGATTGGAGTTGAAGTTCGACTTTAGGTTTGACTTTGGTCAAGCTTCAAGTCTGAACAGTTGTCGAGTTTTTTGAATTTTTTTGAATTTTTTTTAATTGATATTTTCCGCTGGCCTTCTGCTATGGAAATAGTAGGTGGCCTCACAAATTTTTTTTGATTGTGTTCTTACGGAGGCATCTCTCTGTTGGCCGACTGACTGGACAGAGTCGTGAGTCAGTGAGACGACCTTTTGGCTTTCAGCTAACTAGTTGACCAGATTCATGACTCTGCCCAGCTGGAAAGTTAGCTAAGTATTGCAATCAGGAGAGGAGGAAGGAAAGACTCATTGGGGATGGAAGTGATGCTGGAGACCTTCAGTAATCAGGAGTTGGCATACTGCTAACTGCCTGGCTGAAGAATCTCTAGTATCATTTTCAGTCGCTAGCTTCTCCAACCCGACTCTTCCCAGATTTCTGTGAGTATTCAAGATTTTTCATGCACACACTCACACTAGTTATCCTTACGGAAAAAATTCTGACGTTATTGGGGAGGGAGTGGACCTTGGGGACCTCTGTCTTGAGAGAAAGCATTGGGGAGTGAGGGAGAAACTGTACGATTTGTTTCTTTTCGTTGATTTGGAATCTTGAGTTTAGCTAATTGCAAGATTTTTATTGATTGGAATTTGGCTCCTCGTATGTTTTCTTCATAATACCTAGTATAGTTAAGTTAAAAAGAAGAACAAGTGTTAGTCTATTCGATTATCGAATCCGTGATTATTTCTAATTTTATGTGTTTATATACTCTTAATTGTGGTTGTTCTGCCCAATGAGAACACTCAAAAGAAAATATCAATAATGATGTGGACTGTAAATAATAATGCCGGGGAATATTTTATAGTCAGTAGTTTATTGAACGCACGTAAAACTTAAGTATAAAATTACAACTATAACTAAAATTAACCGAGTTCAATTTCACGACGCTTAAGAACTAAACTTCAATAGATTAAAAAAAAAGGTCACTTATTCACTACACAATAATAATTCTATTCTCAGTATAACACTGTCAAAGTTGAGAAAACTTTGACCAATGGCAATTATATATGTATGTATGTATAAATATATTACTCAATATGAATCAAAAAATGTACTTACCAGTATAAAGCTATGGAATCGACTTTATGGCGTTGGTAATTAAATAAATAGTGATTATCTTGTTCTAGTCGCTCCCCGGAACAAGATACTTTACTTCAGTCGAGACCCAAAGCAAAGTTGTATTAGTAGTGTTTATTCTAGTCGGTACGCAGAATAAATATCTTTATCTCAGTCGAGACCCAAGATAAAGGTTTGAGGTTAGTGAATGTTATTCTAGTCGCTACCCGGAATAACTATCTTTATCTCAGTCGAGACCCAAGTTAAAGGTTTTAGTTAGTCTGTGTTATTCTAGTCGCTACCCAGAATAACTATCTTTATCTCAGTCGATACCCAAGATAAAGGTATTAAGTTAGTAGAATTTATTCCAGTCGAGACCCAGAATAAATATCTTTATCTCAGTCGGTACCCAAAATAAAGTTGTTGAGTTAGTAAGATTTATTGCAGTCGAGACCCAGAATAAATATCTTTATCTCAGTCGCTACACAAGATAAAGTTATTAGGTTAGTAAATTTTATTCCAGTCGAGACCCAGAATAAATATCTTTATCTCAGTCGGTACCCAAGATAAAGTTATTAAGTTAATAAGATTTATTCCAGTCGAGACCCAGAATAAATATCTATATCTCAGTCGCTACCCAAGATAAAGTTGTTATTAGTAAGATTTATTCCAGTCGAGACCCAGAATAAATACCTTTATCTCAGTCGATACCCAAGATAAAGGTATTAAGTTAGTAGAATTTATTCCAGTCGAGACCCAGAATAAATATCTTTATCTCAGTCGGTACCCAAAATAAAGTTGTTGAGTTAGTAAGATTTATTGCAGTCGAGACCCAGAATAAATGTCTTTATCTCAGTCGCTACACAAGATAAAGTTATTAGGTTAGTAAATTTTATTCCAGTCGAGACCCAGAATAAATATCTTTATCTCAGTCGGTACCCAAGATAAAGTTATTAAGTTAATAAGATTTATTCCAGTCGAGACCCAGAATAAATATCTTTATCTCAGTCGCTACCCAAGATAAAGTTGTTATTAGTAAGATTTATTCCAGTCGAGACCCAGAATAAATACCTTTATCTCAGTCGCTACCCAAGATAAAGTTATTAGGTTAGTGAATTTTATTCCAGTCGAGACCCAGAATAAATATCTTTATCTCAGTCGGTACCCAAGATAAAGTTGTTATTAGTAAATTTTATTCCAGTCGAGACCCAGAATAAATATCTTTATCTCAGTCGGTACCCAAGATAAAGTTGTTATTAGTAAATTTTATTCCAGTCGAGACCCAGAATAAATATCTTTATCTCAGTCGGTACCCAATATAAAGTTATTATGTTAGTAAATTTTATTCCAGTCGAGACCCCGAATAAATATCTTTATCTCAGTCGTTACCCAAGATAAAGTTAATTTGTTAATAAGTTTATTTAATTACACTCGCCAAGTCGAATTCCAAAACGATGCATAATCTATGATAGCTGGATACTAAAAGAGAAAGATTCAAGTTGGCCTGCGACTTATATTGCCTCTAAATTGCGCACGGCTCCAACAAATTATTTTACATTGCGCATAGTAACCAAAGTACGTTGACCTTTGCAGCTGTGCGTAGGTAGCAACACAAAAGTCCGTCGACCTTAGCAGCTATGCGTAGGTCAGAAGAGTACATTGACCCTAGCAGCTGTGCCAAGCAACTGGAATTTTGTGCATTTTTTGTTGCCGTTCCTAATTTTGCCTATCTAAAGCTATTAGGATTATAATTATACAATAAGATACTTATTACAATATTGCTAATTTGTTATTTTAACGATTCATTTAAATGTACAGATTACTTAATCTAATTCCATTTAATTCGCGCACTGTTGGCGAAGACAAGTTACTTTCCTGTTATTGGATTGTGTCCCGGATTTGTTTATGTGGAATGTAGCCATGAGGTGTGCATTGTTATCTCCACTAAAAACTGCCTTATCGATATGCTTTTAGGTAGGTATACATCGACTCGACTCACAAGCTACCGCAAGCAGCTGAAGTTTTGGGGTTATACGAGGCCTATTATTGAAAATCTTCAGATCGGACTTGGGGTGCTGCTTCGGAACTTATACCTACTGCTTTGGTCACGAACCGACTGGTTTCTCCATCTATCCATCTTTCTTTTGCGTGCCAATTTCATTACATTTCTGTGAATTCCTGATGATTTACAAAGATCTGATACATACAGTATGCGTAAGCTCATCAATGTCATAACCTCAAACTAAGCTGGATTATCTTCGGTGGATTCTGAGGTGATTTGAATTCTACGGAATTTGATTAAGAGGGAGAGTACTTTAAGATATCATATAAATATGCTTTGTATAAAACTTTGTTGTTGATCTGAGATCCTCATGTTTAAGTTTTACAATTTAACATACTGTTACGCGCCACAAAGTGATACAAGCGACATCTATTGGAAATGGAAACAACTTTAGGTTAGTGACATCCTAGTAAACTGGGTTTGGAGAATGGAATATTCAGCAAGGTTCTAGGATAATTCGTAGAGTATAAATACGGCGCTGCTCACATCCAGGAAGCGAGTATTATTTCAGACAGCGAAGTGAGAAGTGAATGAAGTAAACTATTTGGATTGCGATAATTAGAAGTACAGTACTAGCGATAAATAAAGAGTTGATTTGATAATTATTTGTGAATTTGTGAGAGTAAGCAGTAAAGTTAAATGAAGAAAGAACTTTTGAATTATATCTGAAATATTGTGTTTTAAATAACGAACTAAGGCCACGCTCGTAACAACTGGTGTCAGAAGTAAAATAAAATCGCGAAATAAAGTGGTGGCATTTGACTTTGAAATTCAAAGAGCGATTAATTTTTTGAAATCGCGCAAGAATGGGACGCAAACTAGAGGAGCTTCGCATACAGGAATTGAAAGTGGAGTTGGGGAAGCGGTCATTGCAAACGACAAGTTTAAGAATGTTCTAGTTGAGCGACTTAGACAAGCGTTGATAGAGGAAGAAAGGAATACTGATACATACGTTTTCGAGGAAGAACCAGAAACTGAAGAAGAGCCTGCGATGAACATAGAACAGCTTTTGGGTACTTTAATGACCAAAATGGAGCTTTCAAACCTGTAAGTGAAAAATGCTCTTGAGGAACAAAAGAATTCTCTGGAATCCCGTCTAGATGCACAAAAGAATTCTCTAGAAGCCCGTTTGGACGATCAAAAGAATGCCCTTGAGGAACAAAAGAATGCTTTTGAGGATCAAAAGAATTCTCTAGAAGCGCGTTTGGATGAACAAAAGAATTCTCTGGAATCCCATCTAGATGAACAAAAGAATTCTCTAGAAGCCCGTTGGGATGAACAAAAAGTGTTCTTTGCAGAATTGTCTAGAAACCTGTTTGGAGGAACAGAAGACTTTTCTTAAAAATTCATTAGACGAGCAAAATGTAAAAATTGAAGGAATCCAGCAGGAAGTGCTGGAAGTTCAACAGCAAGTGTCGGAAGTGCAACAAAATGTTACGGAGAAGCTTGACAACTTTAAAGCAGATTTGGACAGAATGAAGTATCGACAACCTCGGCACGAAGGAACTGAAATATCCGGTGCAGGCAGAATGAAACCTCCAATATTTGATGGACAAAATTCGTGGCATATTTTCAAGAGACAGTTTGAGGCAGCTTCCGAAGTAAATGGATGGAATGACGCAGACAAAGCTACAGCTCTGGTATTAGCACTTCGAGGTCCTGAGTCAGAGTTATTACAAACTATTCAGATTGAAAAGCAACGTGATTACATTTCAATAGTACAGGCGATAGAATTACGTTATGGAGATGAAAACATGCAGCAAGTATATCGCCTGCAGTTACGCAACAGGACTCAAAAGCATGGCGAGTCACTACAACAACTGCAAGCTGATGTGGAAAGATTAGCTTATCTTTCGTACTCTAGCGTAAATGCGGATTTCCTTAACGAAGTGGCAACAGAACATTTATGAACGCCATTGCAGATCAAAATTTACAACAAGCGTTAAGGCTAGCAGGAAAGAAATCAACAGCAGAAGCACTAGCGTATGCATTAGCGTATGCATCTGCCAGGCAAGCTTCTCGAAGTGTAGTACGAGTGAGAGAAATTTCGGTGGAGGAATGTACTTGTAATAGAATGCAGCCATCACAGAGCAATTCTTCACGCGGTATTCTGCGATGCTGGAATTGTAATAGACCAGGACACCTCCAAAGGGACTGCAGAAAACGCCGTCGAACAGAATCACCAGAAGAGGAGGACAGAACAGAATGCCAAAGATGTCGAGCCAGGGAGCAAGCTATTCGGGGAGAGCCTAGAAATCAAACAGTGACTAGTCGCATCAGCTCCCCTCTTCAGCAGTCGGAAAACATGTAAAAACCAACTTCGGGGGGCAGAAGTTGGTTGGTAGAGTCGACAGCCCCGAAGTCATCATTCAGATAGCCCAGTTGTAGAGAAATAATTGCGGTCTTGTTATATATGGAAGTGTAGGAAAAAATGACTGCGTTGTCACTATCGACACTGGAGCTTCGAGATTAATTATTAGAGCGGATCTTGTCAAGAACAAATGGATTCACAATACCACCAAATATTTACTAAGAACAGCAACTGGAGCCGCAGCACAAGTTTTTGGAGAAATATCTTTGGATATTCAACTAGGTGAACTACTATTTCCTCACAATTTCCTAGTTTCAGACATAATGGATGAATGCATCCTTGGAGTAGACTTTATGATCACATATAAAATAAATTTAGATGTCGGAGAACGAATACTCAAATATGGCAACATAGAAATTCTTATGAGACCAGGAGGAGGAACAGATTATCCTGCAAAAATAAGGACGATGGTCTGTGAGAATATGACCCTCTCCGCATTCTCGGAGACGCTAGTATGGACAAAGCCTACTGATGACATCGGAACCTGCCGATTCTATCTGGTGGAGCCTAACCCTACAAAAGTAATATCGAACATCATCGTTGGTAAGACTTTAGTGAAGGCAGAAGGCGCAACATTAATTCCAGTCAGAGTGCTCAACACATCCGAAAATGAGGTACAACTAAAAGAAGGTGCTATAATTGGAAATTGTGAGCCTGTTTATCAGATTGTTAATTTGGAAAATGGTAGTAATATTAAGGAGGCGATACGTATACCAGCTACTACTCAACAGGTTCAGAAACTTCTTTCATCTAGTGCCTTAAGTGAACAGTAATACAACGATGCCAAAGAGATGATCGATGAATTTTCGGAATTATTTGCAATGAATGATGATGATTTCGGCAAAATAAATCTTGTCCGGCATCGGATCAATACAGGAGATTCTAGGCCCATTCGGCAACCACCACAAAGACTACCATTAGCCAAACAACCAGAAGTTGCAGATATGATAAATTCCATGAAAGAACAAGGCATAATTGAGGAATCTAACAGCCCTTGGACATCGCCAGTTGTTTTGGTCAGGAAAAAGGATGGCAGCACACGATTCTGTGTGGACTACCGTCAACTAAATAATGTAACAAGAAAGGATAGCTATCCGTTACCAAGGATTGATGACACATTGGACACCCTTTCCGGAGCGCAATGGTTTTCCACATTGGATTTGAAGAGCGGTTACTGGCAAGTGGAAATACATCCCGAGGACCGAGACAAAACTGCTTTCTCAGTTGGAAGTGGCTTATGGCAATTCAAAGTTATGCCATTTGGATTATGTAATGCTCCATCCACATTCGAACGACTCATGGAATGTGTTTTACGAAGATTAACCTGGAAAACATGTCTTGTCTACTTAGATGACATATTTGTGATCGGAAGGACATTCGAGGAACATAAAAACAACTTACGGGACGTACTTCAAAGACTGAGAGATGCTAAACTGAAGCTCAGCACGAATAAATGTGCTCTATTCAAGAATGAAGTAAAATATTTGGGGCATATAGTTTCATCACAAGGAGTAAGAAGAACTGATCCAGTGAAGATGAGAGCTGTGAAAAATTGGCCTGTTCCAAAGGACAAACATCAATTAAGGAGTTTTCTTGGATTGGCTACCTACTACAGGCGATTCGTAAAAGGTTTCGACCAATTGCGATGACTTCGATTCTTTCAAAGGTTTTTGAATCTATCATTAACTCAAAATTAATGAAGTATCTAGAAACTAATCATCTCATCAACGATCGCCAATATGGCTTCCGAGCTGGACGCTCATCTGGAGACTTGCTGACCTTTCTGACGGAGCGTTGGAACCGTAGTCTTCACAATTTTGGTGAGTCTAAAATCGTTGCCCTGGATATTTCAAAGGCCTTTGATAGAGTCTGGCATCCAGCCCTTTTAGCCAAACTTAAAGCACTTGGTCTCTCTCCTCCTCTTCTATTATGGATTGAAAGTTTCCTATCTAGTCGCCAAATACGTGTTGTATTAGATGGCGTTACATCTGAACCGCATCCCATAAATGCCGGTGTGCCTCAAGGCTCTGTTATCTCTCCAACTCTCTTTTTAATTTTCATTAATGATCTGCTTTCCCTTACTTTCAATCCCATCCATAGTTTCGCAGATGACAGTACTGTAAAGCCATGACCACGGTCAATCATTATAAACAAATATCAAATCGAAAAATAATTGAAAACAAACAAAGTTTGCTTGACCTCAAGAAGAATTTTCAACGCAAGCAAATTCCGCTATGCAAGCATATTTCTTGATAAATAAAATATTCTTACCTGAGGTCATTGCTTTACAATAGCGATACATTGTGACTCAATCAGAAATTGTGTGATCAAAAATGCTGACACTACAGTTTCTGATTGAGAAATTTGTATATTGCAATTCTGCAATAATCCCCCCCTTTTTGAATGGCAAAGAATACCGATTCCTTTGTATTCAATTTATATAAATAAGGTGATACTAACTAAATAAAATCAGATTTAATTGCAACTTTAACGAGTAGTTTTTATCTCTCAAAACACATCGGCATACTCTGCCATTTGGAATATAGCGGCATACTCTGCCTCCAATATACAAACATCGGCATACTCTGCCATCCGGAATATAGCGGCATACTCTGCCTCCAATATATAAACATTGGCATACTCTGCCATAACTTTTACAGATTGGCAAATACCCAGCCTTAAGGGTGGACAAAATCTACGAAGGAAATATAACGATAAAACAGCGGCTCCTCTTAGCCATACAGAACCGTAAGTTTGGCAGTTCTCTGCCAGGTATAATTTTAATAAATAACCAGACCTAATAAGCAAAATTCATCATGAATAGCTTCCGGACAAATTGTGGAACAACGTTTATTACATGGCGACCCTGCATATCGAACCATCGACCCTGCATATCGGACCATCTATCCCGCAAATAGGACCACAAAATCTGCAAAACAGACCATCAACTTCGCATAGCAGATATACAACAACCAAACTTCCCAGAATACCATCAGAAATCATTGACCCTACGATACGCAAAAGAACGGCACCCAGGCGACTAATATGTCCAAAAAGAATACAAGTGCCAGAAATTAAATTGCACTCTAGTGATGATACATACACACCGACCACAACAAAATAGAAGACAGTCCTACATACATTCCAACAAATAAACAAATAGAAGAAAACGTACATGAGAAGTACATACCTACAGCAACTCTAAATCAAGAAGCTCCAGAGTATTTACCAACAACGATAAATACATCAAATATACTAGTACAAAAAAAACCCAGTTAGCACGAAGCATTAAAGAATAACCCGACAGCTGGTCCAAAGGCAATCACAATTGCGCAGTATAAAACAAGACAAGAAATGACAAAAAAACCAATAAAAGAGAACTGTACACCTCTTTACACAAAAAAAAGGGGCGGTGTAGCTGTAAAACTCAGACAGCAAATAGCAGAACTATACAGAGTGATACCGATCACAAAAGAGAAGGACTTAAAAAAACAACTAATACAAATCTCAACGAACTGAAAGAAGAAAGTCGCAATCGACGAAAGTAAGGGAGGAACAAAATAAATTAACTACAAACCAAGTAATGGGCAATGATGCGCAGGTGGTTCAACAACATATGAATGTTAGCTTTACATTTATTTTTATTTGAGATGGCTTTTAGGGATAGAACTGTAAAATTTTTTTTTTATATAAGTTCCATTTTAATGTATCATTTTTTTTTAATAGATAGTGTCATAGATATTTAGATTTCATGGGTAACAGTATATTTTTTTTATATATGTAGATAGCTTTTAGAGATAGAATTGTAATGGGTTTTCTTTAATATATAAACAGTTATAGATAATTTTTATTTTATGGGTAGCATCGAACAATAACATTACTTCTAAGATGAATAAAAAATATGAATAACATCAACTGTCTTTGGGTTCTCCGAAATTTAAATAGATAAACAAATGGAAGAATACAAAACCTTTTAGCAGAGTTAAAGAAATTGCTAAAAACCCTTAAGAAAAGCCCACTGAATTTAAAATGTTTCGAAATCAGCAAGCAGGTACGCCGAATCTCTGGCGAAGAAACTCGGATGCCATAGAAAATGAAAGTTCACCAGAACATCAGTCAAAGGATGACGAAATGAACAGCAAACATAAAAAGATAAAGACCGAAAATAATCAGGAAAAATGGTCAACAAGCAATAGCGACAAATTAATAGGAGGACTAAACATAAAAAGAAAAATGCATGCAATAGTTCAAACTCATATTCCGACAGTGATGACAGCTACGCAAACAGATACCTGTGATCAACACGATTCCGCATACCAGACGGACGATGACTTATATAAAAATGCGTCCCATGATTTGGCATTACATCATAAAGTGCACTACAAAAATGCAGCTTGTCAAACTGACATCCACAAACAGGAAATCAGAATCGCTGATGTACACGAATAACTGTTCAAAATTCGGATAACGGGCAAGGAGTCCCTGAAATTTAACGTTCAACTTTCAGAACAATAAAAATAAAACGAAAAAGCGCACGCAAGTTTTTAAAAACAAAGGATACGTCGCAGAATTTATACCATTTATAGCATGCAAGTTTAGGATTTCTAGAATAGAACACTCAAAAAGTAACAAGAACTAAATACATTTAAAAGAAGACTTAGTAAGCCGATCATTATGTCAGCTTAATCAAAGGCATCAATAGAGGCGGTAAGTGTTACAATTAAGATTGAGCAGACTTTTGCAACAAGAATATGTCAATAGTGATGAGGTCTAAACAAATCTTCATAGATAAGGATCTTGAAATTGTGTACAAACAGGGAAAGTAGATACAAATGCAAATGCCCTGTCAGGAATAAAAATGTACTCTGAGAAATGATACCAAGAGAAATAAACATCATCACACGTAATATCGCGAAAAAGCAGCAAAACGGAATGGAGAAAAGAGGTAGCGTAGAAGCAGACCATCTCTATGTATGAGAATGCGCATCCATTTCCGACATAAGAAATATTAAGAGGATACAATTCAATACAGCGTACGCACAAGAGAATGCGATAGATAAAAGTTTGCCAGCAATATGTAAGAAAGGGGTAACCGTTCAGTACTGCGATAATCCTGCATTTAACGCTGGTTAAATCATGGAGAAGCTGATACAAAAGATGAACGAGAATAATATTACAGAATTAGCACTCGCAAAGGACGATGCTATATGAATTCAAGAGGAAATTCAATAAGCTGCAGCAGAATGATAAATGTGGTAAGGCAACACCACTGAAGATACTACGTTATAAACCCCCAATAAGGATCAAGGATCCAAAGATTGAATAGAATTAATAAAAGAGTACCATGACAATAAGCATGGTGGACACGCTGAAATTAAACGCTGCAATAAAGGCACATATGGAAACCTTCATAAAATGATAAAGAAGTACATAAACAAGTGTGATAACTGTTCGAAGAACATATAAAAAAAAAAAAAAAAGTACACAAATGAACCTCTAGTGATAATGGACACACCAACCAGTAGTTGCGAAAAGATCTCAGTTGACACACTAGGACCTCTGAGAATATATATTTACATACATTCTAACGCGAAAATATAAATCAACAAACTTCATAGAGGCATACCAGATATAAAAAAAAAAAAAAGAAACCGGCTCAGACTCAAGATTCCGTAAACTAATAAAATGGTTAAATACTGTAGAATAATTATATAAAAATAATAGAATAATATATCACGGAGATATTAGTAACGTTAGAACAAAAAAAAAATCATAATAATAATGATAATAATAACAATAATTAGCAAATAAACCTGTATTAACAAAATAATTAACCAGTAATAAAAATAATTAACAGTATACTATAATTACATAAATAAATTAGAATATGTTTAATTTAATAATATGCATAAGTTTATGTAACAAAAAAAAAATTTTTTTTTCATATACAAAAATTTTTTTTTTCTTTTAAGGGTAAGGATGTAAACCCATGACCACGGTCAATCATTGTAAACAAATATCAAATCGAAAGATAATTGAAAACAAACAAAGTTTGCTTGACCTCAAGAGGAATTTGCAACGCAAGCAAATTCCGCTATGCAAGCATATTTCTTGATAAATAAAATATTCTTACCTGAGGTCATTGCTTTACAATAGCGATACATTGTGACTCAATCAGAAATTGTGTGATCAAAAATGCTGACACTACAGTTTCTGATTGAGAACTTTGTATATTGCAATTCTGCAATAATTCCACCCTTTTTGAATGGCAAAGAATACCGATTCCTTTGTATTCAATTTATATAAATAAGGTGATACTAACTAAATAAAATCAGATTTAATTGCAACTTTAACGAGTAGTTTTTATCTCTCAAAACACATCGGCATACTCTGCCATTTGGAATAAGCGGCATACTCTGCCTCCAATATACAAACATCGGCATACTCTGCTATCCGGAATATAGCGGCATACTCTGCCTCCAATATATAAACATTGGCATACTCTGCCATAACTTTTACAGATTGGCAAATACCCAGCCTTAAGGGTGGACAAAATCTACGAAGGAAATATAACGATAAAACAGCGGCTCCTCTTAGCCATACAGAACCGTAAGTTTGGCAGTTCTCTGCCAGGTATAATTTTAATAAATAACCAGACCTAATAAGCAAAATTCATCATGAATAGCTTCCGGACAAATTGTGGAACAACGTTTATTACAGTACTCTTGATTTCGCTTACTCCTTTGACACTTTTGCGGACTCTAGGGGGAACGCCGCATGTGATAAAAGAGATTGCATGACTAGATCATTGAATAACGATCTTAACAACATCCTCGCTTGGGGCAAAGCGATTCGCGTCGAATTCAATGCATCTAAGGCCCAAAGCTGTCTCATCTCATTAAAACAAGATCATAACTTAACCATACCCGTTTCTTTTGATGGAGCATTAATTTCTGATTCACCGTCACTAAGCATTCTTGGCATTAATATTTCTAGTAAGTTAAACTGGACAGATCACATCTTATCTGTTGCCAAAGAAGCATCGAAATTTCTTGGATTTCTGAAAAGGTGTAAGAAATATTTCAGCCCGTCAAATCTAGCGCTCCTCTACAAGTCCTACATTAGACCTAGAATGGAATACAACTCCCATATATGGGCCGGGGCTGGTCGCACAGCCTTAGCTTCATTGGATATTGTCCAAAAGAGAGCCTTCAAGCTCATTGGCGATGTGGCAATAACTTGTCATATCGACTCACTCGAGCACCGCCGCAATGTTGGATGCCTTTCGCTCCTTTATCGCTATATGCATGGTAAATGTTCGGATGAAATCTCTAGTCTAATCCCTTGTAGAATGATTCCTGCACGCAATACTCGGGCTGCAAACCGCGCACATCCCTTAACCCTTCAAATTACTTTCGACCGTACAGTAAAATTCCGTGATGCTTTTTTATCCCGAACAGTGCGAACAGCTTACCATCTTCTGTTTTTCCCCCGGCATACAATCTACGGAAGTTTACGGGTGACATACATCGGTACCTCCGCCATTCTCCACATATCCCCTAATCCTTTCCCTATCTCCTTCCTGCCATGCTGTGCTTTGCATCATAGAGTATCCCCTGAGCTTGGCTTAATAATATATATATATATATAAAAAAAAAAAAAAAAAAAATATAGCAAGGAGCCTACATCAACTTACAGAAAAAGGAAAGCCGTTCATATGGTCAGATAAATGTAACGAGAATTTTGCAAATTTGAAGCAACAGCTCTGTGGAACTCCAGTGCTTCACTATCCAAAGCTGGGAAAAACTTTTATATTGGACACGGATGCCAGCAATGTAGGTATTGGTGCAGTGCTTTCACAGGAGGAGGATGGTCAAGAGGTGCCAGTAGCTTATTTTAGCAAAGCACTCTCAAAATCAGTACTAGTACTATTTTCTGTGTGGATGGAGATCTATACGCGCCGAACGCACTCAAAAAGAAAAAAGAGTAAGAAGCATCCCGGAGGAAGAGTTTTTTGGGAAAAAGAGTACAAGTTGGAAAACAAAAATTAAAAATCAAAAGAAATCGAGGAAGGTTAAAAGTAATCCGAGAAATAAAGTGACACGGAATCATCGAGAATACCGAAATAGTGAAGAAAGCCAATTAACATTGAGGAAAAGACGGTATCGAGTTTTTTAAATGTTGAGTCACGAGTATAAATAAAAAGAAGAAAGAAACCCTGCGAAGATTAGAGTTGGTGTAAAATGTACATCACGCTCACTAGGAAACGGCTAGGAAAAAGTTTGGGAAGTAAAAGAAATAAGCGAGTAAGTTCGCATGCTTTCCTATGCATTATTGTGCTTCAAGTGCGGTGAACTGAAGTATTGGAAACTTACAGTCATATGTCACATCCATACATTTTATAATTAACTAATAAGTCTACGATCAACTGTAACATTCGCTTGTAGAAAGATTATTGCATCACACAAGCACCGGAGTACAATAATATATCTACCTTACGTATCCAAGCTTTGATGGCCGGTATTTATAAGGAGAGCCCATCAGCGCATTGACTATACACGGTTTCATTCACCTCAATTTGGTGTCCCCTAATAATCATAAGACACGTCTTCACATACTAGACGATGTGTGTACTTACCTGCGATATTCTGACCAAACGAAAGGTTCTACAAAGTAAGTATCTTCTTAGACTGGAAGTGCACAGT
The DNA here is from genome assembly GCA_963930735.1 of Dioctria linearis. Lineage (NCBI taxonomy): Eukaryota > Metazoa > Arthropoda > Insecta > Diptera > Asilidae > Dioctria > Dioctria linearis. Next base: position 178,248,935 of record OZ005742.1, read on the forward strand.
CCAACAGTCGCATCCATTTCTTCTAGTTGATAATCACCTAATAAATGTATTCGTGTACTAGATACACACAAACCAGCTATATCTATGCTTAGTCGCAGTAGTGTGATGAATTGAATACATGAGATGAATATATTGAATGTTCATAGTCATCCACAATTAACGATCTACGACAATAATAACGATATAATTCCGCGAGATTTTCCGCGGCCGATGAACTTCTTCAGACAATGAAAGTATGGCGTACCTGCATTCTTCAACTATTGACGTAGGTCGGGGGACATATTGGACGAATAGCCGGTAGTTCGAGCTTCTGGTTGTCAACACATTATAGCACATATATTATTTGTAGAGTAAGTGAGTTACGTAGTACGAGCCCTTAGGCTTCTTTATTTAGGTTATATATTCATATTATCAGAATTTTGTTTTTTTTGAATTTTTGATTGTTATGTCTAGCTAAGCACAAGGACGTCTTTGCGCCCTGTTGTAAGAGTGCAATAACAAGGGATCGTAGAATAGGTCCTTGTTTTTATTTCATTTCCTTTCACTGAATGGTGTCGGAACTTCAGGAGGTCTTCTGCAGAGCTGCAGACTACAGTAACAAACATTTTTGAGTACCTATCATAATCATTTTGAGTACCCTCATAACAAACGTTCCCTCGGGTTGTCTTAAGGTTGTTTAATTATATGATAGTCATTCTCCACTTGAAAGTTTTGATTTGTAATAATAATAACTCCTACTGAGCCCGTGTAATTGAGTTTAAGTAATTTTTGTTGTTAAAACATCATCAGATGCTTCTTGCCAGCTGATGTAATCCAGTTCAATAGGCTATTCGGTGAATGCAATTGAGAGTAGTATTCATCGGGATACGAAATAGTTTTTTTAGCTCGAGTAGTCAGAATTAAAAGATAGCATTTGTTAAGAGCTGACATAGACAGAATTTATCTTAAGTATCTCTTACCACAGCTTCAGCTTATATAGTAGTTAAAAGAGAATATGCTAACGATTCCAACCAGCTACGGGGGTGAATATAAGTGCAGAAAACAACATTGTAAATATTGTAGGCAAAGATTGTCGTTCCTGTGAATAAACACTCGTTGTCTAGATAATGACGCTGGGCTAAGTTTTGTCATTTTTCCTTTCACTTTCCTGGAGCCCTCTTAGTGTGAAGGTCTTCTAGGTCCGCTACTCTTCTCCTTTCAGGTCAACACACGGATACTGAACCATATCGCCCACAGTATCGCAGGGTGGTTGGGGCGACGGCGCTGCAAGCATAACATCTGCGCTTCCAATGGAGTAAGTGGTAAGTAGTGTGAGGGTCCCTTCCGGACTGAGTGTGTGTAACGGCCTTTGACTTGTAGGCACGAAAACTTTTGTATATGGCTGGTGGCAGAGGCAGGTCTTCGTGGAACCTCCCCACACTCTCCGCCAATAGCCGACATGAGCCAGCGTGCCACCTTGCAGTTAACGCTCTCCACGGAGTGATCTGTCAGCTCATACTGGCAGTTTTGACTTCACGTCCAAGCCAATCCCTCCAACATACTACCATAACAAATTGGCCCCCAACGTGGGGCCACCTCAGTCAGACTTCGGTGGTCTAATTATGACTTTTACTAGGGACTGGGACTTTGAGTGATATGATCACCTGGTATTCGCTAGCTGATTGACCTCAAGTCTCATATCCAGTGGAGATTATATGCGGGCCTGAGTCTAATTGGTTTGTTACATAAAATTTTTGGATAGTAAAGTCAAAGTTTTTAAAGTTTTGCTATTTTGTTTTTGAAATTTTGTTATAATTTAAGTAAATTTTTGAGTTTTGAAATGGATAAAGTTTACAGTTTTGATATTGTGATTGGAGTTGAAGTTCGACTTTAGGTTTGACTTTGGTCAAGCTTCAAGTCTGAACAGTTGTCGAGTTTTTTGAATTTTTTTGAATTTTTTTAATTGATCTTTTCCGCTGGCCTTCTGCTATGGAAATAGTAGGTGGCCTCACAATTTTTTTTTGATTGTGTTCTTACGGAGGCATCTCTCTGTTGGCCGACTGACTGGACAGAGTCGTGAGTCAGTGAGACGACCTTTTGGCTTTCAGCTAACTAGTTGACCAGATTCATGACTCTGCCCAGCTGGAAAGTTAGCTAAGTATTGCAATCAGGTGAGGAGGAAGGAAAGACTTATTGGGGGATGGAAGTGATGCTGGAGACCTTCAGTAATCAGGAGTTGGCATACTGCTAACTGCCTGGCTGAAGAATCTCTAGTATCATTTTCAGTCGCTAGCTTCTCCAACCCGACTCTTCCCAGATTTCTGTGAGTACTCAAGATTTTTCATGCACACACTCACACTACTTATCTTTACGGAAAAAATTCTGACCTTATTGGGGAGGGAGTGGACCTTAGGGACCTCTGTCTTGAGAGAAAGCTTTGGGGAGTGAGGGAGAAACTGTACGATTTGTTTCTTTTCGTTGATTTGGAGTCTTGAGTTTAGCTAATTGCTAGATTTTTATTGATTGGAATTTGGCTCCTCGTATGTTTTCTTCATGATACCTAGTATAGTTAAGTTAAGAAGAAGAACAAGTGTTAGTCTATTCGATTATAGAATCCGTGATTATTTCTAATTTTATGTGTTTATATACTCTTAATTGTGGTTGTTCTGCCCAATGAGATGTGGACTGTAAATAATAATGCCGGGGAATATTTTATAGTCAGTGGTTTATTGAACGCACGTAAAACTTAAGTACAAAATTACAACTATAACTAAAATTAACCGAGTTCAATTTCACGACGCTTAAGAACTAAACTTCAGTAGATTAAAAAAAAAGGTCACCTATTCACTACACAATAATAATTCTATTCTCAGTATAACACTGTCAAAGTTGAGACAACTTTGACCAATGGCAATTATATATGTATGTATGTATAAATATATTACTCAATATGAATCAAAAAATGTACTTACCAGTATAAAGCTATGGAATCGACTTTATGGCGTTGGTAATTAAATAATTAGTGATTATCTTGTTCTAGTCGCTTCCCGGAACAAGATACTTTACTTCAGTCGAGACCCAAAGCAAAGTTGTATTAGTAGTGTTTATTCTAGTCGGTACCCAGAATAAATATCTTTATCTCAGTCGAGACCCAAGATAAAGGTTTGAGGTTAGTGAATGTTATTCTAGTCGCTACTAGGAATAACTATCTTTATCTCAGTCGAGACCCAAGATAAAAGGTTTAGTTAGTCTGTGTTATTCTAGTTGCTACCCAGAATAACTATCTTTATCTCAGTCGATACTCAAGATAAAGGTATTAAGTTAGTAGAATTTATTCCAGTCGAGACCCAGAATAAATATCTTTATCTCAGTCGGTACCCAAAATAAAGTTGTTGAGTTAGTAAGATTTATTCCAGTCGAGACCCAGAATAAATATCTTTATCTCAGTCGCTACCCAAGATAAAGTTATTAGGTTAGTAAATTATATTCCAGTCGAGACCCAGAATAAATATCTTTATCTCAGTCGGTACCCAAGTTAAGTTATTAAGTTAATAAGATTTATTCCAGTCGAGACCCAGAATAAATATCTATATCTCAGTCGCTACCCAAGATAAAGTTGTTATTAGTAAGATTTATTCCAGTCGAGACCCAGAATAAATATCTTTATCTCAGTCGGTACCCAAAATAAAGTTGTTGAGTTAGTAAGATTTATTCCAGTCGAGACCCAGAATAATTATCTTTATCTCAGTCGCTACCCAAGATAAAGTTATTAGGTTAGTAAATTTTATTCCAGTCGAGACCCAGAATAAATATCTTTATCTCAGTCGGTACCCAAGTTAAGTTATTAAGTTAATAAGATTTATTCCAGTCGAGACCCAGAATAAATATCTATATCTCAGTCGCTACCCAAGATAAAGTTGTTATTAGTAAGATTTATTCCAGTCGAGACCCAGAATAAATACCTTTATCTCAGTCGCTACCCAAGATAAAGTTATTAGGTTAGTGAATTTTATTCCAGTCGAGACCCAGAATAAATATCTTTATCTCAGTCGGTACCCAAGATAAAGTTGTTATTAGTAAATTTTATTCCAGTCGAGACCCAGAATAAATATCTTTATCTCAGTCGGTACCCAAGATAAAGTTGTTATTAGTAAATTTTATTCCAGTCGAGACCCAGAATAAATATCTTAATCTCAGTCGGTACCCAATATAAAGTTATTATGTTAGTAAATTTTATTCCAGTCGAGACCCAGAATAAATATCTTTATCTCAGTCGTTACCCAAGATAAAGTTAATTTGTTAATAAGTTTATTTAATTACACTCGCCAAGTCGAATTCCAAAACGATGCACAATCTATGATAGCTGGGTACTAAAAGAGAAAGATTCAAGTTGGCCTGCGACTTATATTGCCTCTAAATTGCGCACGGCTCCAACAAATTATTTTACATTGCGCATAGTAACCAAATTACGTTGACCTTTGCAGCTGTGCGTAGGTAGCAACAGAAAAGTCCGTTGACCTTAGCAGCTGTGCGTAGGTCAGAAGAGTACATTGACCCTAGCAGCTGTGCCAAGCAACTGGAATTTTGTGCATTTTTTGTTGCCGTTCCTAATTTTGCCTATCTAAAGCTATTAGGATTATAATTATAAAATAAGATACCTATTACAATATTGCTAATTTGTTATTTTAACGATTCATTTAAATGTACAGATTACTTAATCTAATTCCATTTAATTCGCGCACTGTTGGCGAAGACAAGTTACTTTCCTCTTATTGGATTGTGTCCCGGATTTGTTTATGTGGAATGTAGCCATGAGTTGTTGATTGTTAGCTCCACTAAAAACTGCCTTATCGATATGCTTGTAGGTCGGTATACATCGTTTCGTTCCCAACCTATTCTCAATGATTAGAAAAATTTGGAATTAGAAACTTGTTACGTACCTTTTTGGGACTGGCAGAATTCGTATCCAAACACTGTTTTCTCTGTTTTCACTGTGGTAATCTTTTTATTATTTCTAATAGTGTATCAAACACTCAATGGTATACCAGAAGTCAAACACAATCTTTTAATTTTTTGTTATTCTTTATAATTAACCATTCACTTCTCAGTATAATTCACAATTTTTTTTATTTTCTTAATTAAGATTCACAAACTGACCCCTTATAATAACTACAACTGCTTCTTGTTTTCATTAATTTCTCTTTTTTAAGCTTTGGTTTTAAATTCACCGTTTTGTGTTTGACAACCCCCTTTTTTTTCTTACAACCGTAGGCCAGTGTCCATGCCGACCGAAGTTTTTTTAAAATCGAACACCAAAAAACCGAGCTCACCTTTCGATGGGTAATTACAACCGTCACGTACCTAGTTTTTTAAAACACAACTCGTTTTATTTATTTAAAATTCGACTGCGTCTCTATAAAATCTTCCTGCCGCGTTCTCCACGAGATTTTTTAATCAACTCCCGAACCGCCGTTATTCAAGTTAAAAATCAAACTCGGCTCTTGATCACTTTCGTTGCGATCAAGAGCCCTCGTTCAGGGTAGAAAATGCATAGTTGCATTTTTACCCTGAGAAAATTTTCATTTATTCTGGACTTGATTAAACAAGTCCAGAATATTTTTTCGTTGGACGGAGGCTTGAAATTTGATGCTTTTATAAACATCAGCCACCGTCACGATGCCGCGCGCGTATACATACAATGTACTTTCGCGGCGCGCTCTTCTTGTCGCGAAAGCTTTTTTGTGATATGTATGTACGTTCGTACATACATATTGCAATTTTCACGACAAATCGTACTGAAGGTACGATTTGTCTTTTGCTTTATTTTTTTAAAGTAAATATTTCTACTGGCAAATTTTGCTGAAGGCAAAATTTGCCATGGGTATAATTTTATTTTAATTTATGGAATGTGAAGAAAATTGCTGACGCAATTTTCTTCACTGATTAAATAGATAAGCTAACCATGTTTTAGGCATGGTTAGCTTATGTGAAATTTTATGCATGAAATATTTTAATATTTTTTAAATTTTATTAATTTATAATTAGGTATTTATTTTAGGCTTTTTAGGTACACAACAATCCTTCCCCCTGAGAAAAAGAGAATTATTCTTTGAAGAGGAATAATTCTCAGGGGAAGTTATTGTGGGTGCTATTTTGGCGGCTCGGATTCCGGTCGGTTCGGCTAGGCTTTACACATTCTTTTTTTTTCTTTTTTTTTTTTTACATATATATGATAATAATATAATTTCATTTTTTACATTATTTTTTGTGTCTACTATATCTATAATACTAGTATATATATAAATTTCTAATTTAAAATTCTATTTGTGGGTAGTAGCCTGGTAAAGCTTTTGCTTGCTTGTCTGTTCCTTATTCCCTAGATTTCTAACTGGTTAAACTTGCTTCTGCTGTTATTTCGCAGATTTGGGCACGCTCTTATTTTCCTTTGATTTTATTTAGTTGTTATTTTCTTCAAATGCATCCTTTTCTTTAGTTTTGTTATTTTATCTTTTCTAGTTTTAATTTCAGTTTAGTTAGAACATAATTTTGTGCCCCTCTTTTTTTTTTATCTATTTCTATATATTTTCATATTTATTTTATTCCTATTTATTTATGTCCACTTTTGAGGTGGTTTTTCTTTAATTTTACTACTTTATCCAGTTACATTTAAATATAATGTATTTGATTTTATTTATAGGTATTTATTTATTCTAACTTGTATTTTGTTATGTAATTTTAGTACATTTTTGTGCATATACCTTTTATTATTTGCACTATAACTAATTATACTATATACTATATGCGTATATTGCTGTGTTTTTTTTTTGTGTTAAATCGTTACATATACATAGGTTGTTATATACATGCATAGATTTTCTTCGAATGCTTTACCAGGTCTACCTTTCCTATAAATTCTACTTTGATTAAGTGGCTCATGTTGACAGTATCAGTGTTCCAATTTTTTTTTCTTTTTTTTTTTTAAACGATTTGGACTGATTTTGTTTTGGAGAGGCTTCTGGCTCGCCTTAAACTGGGTTGGGGAGCAGGAGTTCGCTCTTCTAAAGGAATTCCCTCTGATGAAATTTCGGGGTTACCTTGTGGTTGATTTCTCTGTTGTCTCATCTTGATGACAACAGGGTTAAGATATTTTACTGCCACAGCGATCATTATGGCCAGAACTAGTAGGCTCGTAAATGATAGAGAAGTTGTGGACAGGATATGGGAGTTTTTACTTGATATCTTTTCTTGGTATTTTATAATTTTGTTTTGGATTTCTTCCAGCGAATGGGTGTCGGTATAAATTGATTTATGGATATTGTCTCCCGTTAAGATTTCGATTTTCCCCAGACTGTGGTTTTGAGTTCCTTGTAAAATTTCAGTCAGGTTTACGTTGAGTAGAGAGTGGTTGAGCTCAGGAAACTGATTCGGCTGGATAATTTTTAGTGGAAATTTACTCTGACCTTCGTATTTAAGCATTTTGTCACCTATTTGAACTTGACATGTTTGCGTTATCTCTAATATCCCTTGTCCTTCCAGTTTCGAGATTACAAAGTGATCTGGACATGTGATGTGTAGCACCGTGGAGGTGATAAAAGAAAATAGCCACGTATTGGGCTTACTTAATTTGATCAGCATGTCTTTTTGTGGGATTTGTACTCTGGTCTTGCATTTGGGCACTTCACTTAGAGGGTTGTATAGCAATTTAATGGCACATTCGTTGGACGTTGCCGCTTTGATTATAGGCGTGTTCAGCCGGCCTACATACGTGTTTTCTTCCAAATTACTTGTTATTTTTTTGAAATTTTTCATGTCATCGCCTCTTAATAAGAGAAATTCCTGCGTTTTTTCGCTATTGGCTATGTATGAATAACCAGGGTCTGGAATTAATGAGTAATTTGCTGACTTGGATACAGGATAGCATTGAATCTGTTGTAGCCTCATTTTTGGCAGATTAAAAATTGGGAGAGTAATTCTCACCACCAATTTATTCTGCATAAGGAGCGACTGAGCTCCTGCTGTCTGATATAGGACAGATAGACAATTTTGGGCATTTGGGCAATTCGAGGCCGTCTTGCGGTATATCTCCAACAGATTTTTGGGAGACATTAGGAGTGGATGAATATGATTGGTTTTACTAGCCATTATTATATCCAGGAGGGCTTGTTGTCGATATTCAACTTCGATGATTTGGAGCAATAAGCTTGATATAATCTCTTGTCTCAGTTGCCTCCTAGTTAAATCATCGGCCACATGGTGGAGATCGTTTACCTGGTGGGCTATTTTTTGTTGTCTGTCTATTAACATTGCCAGCGGTTTTTGAATCTTTTCCAAGGTAGTTTTTACAACACTGATTTGTTGTTTCTCTAGCTCGGCTAGGGCTTGTGTATTCGATTCAAGTTCTTCTAACCTGCTGTAAATTTCTTTTTCGTTGTTGCTGTCCATAGTTGGTACTAGTTCCCTAATAGTTTCCGTGCGCTTTCGTACGCTGTCTATAATAGCGTGTATGTGTAGTTGCTGCACGTTACAGAGGTCTTCTGGGTTTGTTATATTTATGCAGAGTTTATGCACTAAGTGCTCTGCATATTCTGCTAGCTTTATCTGTGCATCTAGTTCATCCAAGTCTATCTCGGTGAGGACATTCCAGGTGTCATGATATACCATCAGATTTCCTAGGTCCTCGAAAAATATACCCGAGCCATTTAGCTGGGTTATTACATAAGGTTTGTCAGCGGTTGCTCCAGTTGTGTACTGGATGAAGAGGACAACTATGATGAATTTTAGCGCCATTTCTGTGGACAATTCAGGAGAAGAAAACAATCCTTTAAGCATACTTGTACGTACATTGTGCCGATTTAAACTGGGCAGTGGAGTGACTCCACCGCAAATGTTTATGGGGAGGTATTGAAATGAGGTTTAATGGACACTATAGTAGGAATTTCAAGTCAACCTGGTTCATTTTTGTTTGATATATTTTTATTCGAAATATGGTTTCAAACGGTTATTATGTACCGTTACCGTTCGCTTACCAATTTTGATTGTGGTATTCACATCACTTGGTATTGCGATTACCTGATAAGGTCCTACCCAGATTTGGGACAGCTTATGTTTTCTGCTTTCATTCTTGATGAGGACCTTGTCTCCTACATGGAAAGTTAGGGGCCGTACTGTCTTATCGTAGTACCCCTTTGAGCGCTGTTTACTTGCCAATAAGTTCTTTCTTGCCGTGGCATATGATTTTTGGAGCTTATACTTCAGTATATGATAGTAGCTCTCATGATTGTAAACGGGTTCGGGATCCCGTTTTAAATTTGATGGGACATCCGCTGTGAAGCCGTATAGGCAGTCCATTGGGGTAAGTTTAGTACCCTCGTGTACACTATTGTTATACACGAATGCAGCGGTTCGTAGGTATTGGTCCCATGTTTTGGGATTTTCATCTACGATTGTTCGCAGGTATTCAATCAGTGGCCTGTGGGCACGCTCTAGTGCTCCGTTAGACTGTGGGTGGTATGCCGAAGTCTGTAACTTCTTTACCTTTAGAAGCTTACATACTCTTTTGAATAATTCACTCAGGAAATTTGTTCCCTGATCGGTGAGTATTCTTTTGGGTATGCGATAGCGCGTAACGATTTCATCAAAGAAAACTTGCGCTACTGTGACTGCTTCTGCATTAGGTATTGCATACCAGTCGACAAATTTTGTTAAATTATCTTGGAAGGTCAAGATATATTTGTTACCTGATGTGGTCTCTTCTAATGGACCTACAATATCGAGGTAAACTTTGTCGAACGGTTGCTCTGCGATGTCCGTGATGACCATTGGCATTTTATATTGTGGAGATGCTTTCATCGTCTGGCACTTTGGGCATTTTTTAATGTATTTTTTAATATCGCTAAGCATGTGTCTCCACCAATACTTGCGTCTTATGCGTTTGTAAGTTTTTATGACACCTTGATGGCCACCAAATGGAGAATCGTGATAATCTTTTAAGATTGTTCGGATTTCCATAGGGCTCGTGATAACTTCGGGTGTCTTGCCAGTACCTACTTTTTGATCAAGCGATGCTGGGTTTAGTGTTTCCGCCTCAGTGTGTTGAATTTCGTTTTGGTCCGCTTTCGTGTGCTCTTCTGTCTCCACACTGGAGCTATTTACTGTCTCTTGAGCCTTTTGCTTCTGAGCTCGAGTCACGACGAAACAATGAGCGGATTTCTTCTTTCTCTTTTTATTTGTGGAATTGTTTTCCTCCACATCTGAGTCCATCGTGTGGTGGACTAGGGCTTCTACCGTTAAGGTATTGCCTAAACTGTCTTCTTTTAATGCTTGAGGGATGCGACTTAGTGCATCGGCATTAGTGTTGTACTTCCCTGGTTTATATTCGATGTTGTAATCGAATTCAGATAATTTGTGGTGAAATCTCACCAAACGGGAAGTAGGGTCTTTCACATTGAAGACACCTTTGAGAGGTTTATGGTCAGTATAGACCGTGAATTTCCGGCCTTGAAGATAGCACCTGAAATTCTTGGTAGCCCAGACAATAGCCAATAACTCTTTCTCTATAGTAGAGTAATTTCTTTCGGCTTTGTTTAATGTGCGGCTTGCATAGGCAATGGGCTGGTCCTTTCCGACTTCTCCTTGAGAAAGAACAGCTCCTAGAGCCTCGTTACTTGCGTCTGTAGTGAGATTAAAAGATTTCGAAAAATCTGGGTAAATTAAAAGTGGTGGAGAAATTAAAGCATTTTTTATGCTTTGGAATGCTTCTTGGCATTTCTCTGTCCAAGTGAATTTTACATCCTTTCGGAGTAAATTTGTGATTGGACGTACAATTTTGGAGAAGTCTGGAATGAATTTCCTGTAGTAATTGGCAAGTCCTAAAAATGACTGGACTTGCCTTACTGTTCTTGGAACAGGAAATGTTTGGACGCAGGCCGTCTTACTTGGGTCTGGTAGGGCTCCTTCGCTAGAACATTTATGTCCTAGGTAAACAACTTCTCTTCGTAGAAACTGGCACTTTTCTGGCTGCAGTTTTAAGTTGTTTTCTCTCAACTTATTGAAGACTTTCCTCAACTTTTCGTTGTGGTCGTTTAAATTTTTACCATAGATGACAATGTCATCTAGGTAGACAAAACATTCGAGGCCTTGTAGGCCTGTTAGGACGAAATTCATTAGGCGTTGAAATGTGGCGGGGGCTCCTTTGAGCCCGAATGGCATACGCTTGAACTCGTAGTGCCCATAACTTGTGCTGAAAGCAGTTTTATGTCGATCTTTTTTGTCGACAAGGACTTGGTGATAGCCGTTGGCCAAATCGAGTGTGGTGAAATACCTTGCGTGACCTAGTTGGTCGAGAATATCCTCGATTCGGGGTAGCGGGAATGCATCTCCAATTGTCTTTTCGTTTAATTTACGAAAATCGACAACGACGCGCCACCTTTTTTCACCGTCAGGTCCCGCTTTCTTGGGGACAACTAGTAGAGGCGAATTCCAAGGGCTCTTACTAGACTGGACTATCCCGCTGTCTAGCATTTCTTTTAGCTGCTCGTTGATGACTTTCCGCTGTGTTTCAGGTAAGCGGTACATTTTTTGATTGATTGGTGCTTGATCTTGCACCAATGGAATATTATGCGTTATCGCATTTGTATAGGTGAGTTTGTCACCTTTGAGGAAGAAGATATCGTTATACTCTTCGCAGAGTTCTGATATCGAAATTTTTTCTTCCGCGGTTAAATTAGGGTCTAGGCTGAGTTCTTGCTCTAACCTAGAAATACGCGGATATTGTTTTGGGTCGTCCGGAGTCTCATTATCCGGGTATAGATATCGTACATGTTGTAATATTGCCGTTTTGTCGGCTGAACCTTGGTTTGACTTACTCTTCCTTTTAGGTTTTTGACCTGTAGATAGATGAGGATTTTGCGATTGCTTTTGAGGCTGTATTTCGTTGCTCTTAATAATTGACAGGGTATTTGCTTCCTGCCTTGTTGACGGCTGAGTTTGGTACACCTGTGTGGTCTTTGCCTTAGGTTGTGTGGGATACTCATGCGCGTCAATGCTACTGCTTTTTGACCATGTAGAATTTTTTGTGTTGTGTGACGGTGGAGTAATATGCACCTTTAATATAGGCTTTAGCGACTCGCTACCGTTTTTATATGGCCGTTGTTTGTTTAAGAGTGATTTATGCCTCGGGATTTTGGACGGAAGAGTTATATGCACCTTTTTGGCAGGCTTTAGACACTCAGTTCCGTCTCTTGTGTTGTTTGATATTGCCTCTAAATTTGGTAGTGGAATGTGTGTTCTTTTGTGGTCTTTTGTGTGTGGTAATGGGACTAATATGTAGTCGTTTATTGGAAATAGCTGTAACTTTAAGCTATGTATGACTACTTGATGACTGTTAGCGTAGAGGATACTGACCAGCACTAATTCTTCTCCAGATGACAGCAAACTGTTTGCCAAGAAGACTCCATCGCTTATCTCTTGTGATAAACAGAGCATTTCTTCTTGAATTTGTAACGGGACTGGGGCAACAATTTGAGAGCGGGCAGGTATGCAGATTGGTTCCTTAAAGGTAACCAATTGCTGCCTGATTTCATCGGTCTCTTGTTCGCCCAGACAGCCTTTTTCACATTCCTTGGGCTCTTTTGGAGCTTGGCAGCCAGCTTTTCTCGTTTGAGAAGCCTTGAAGACACTGCAGGTGGATAGTTCAGCCTGTTTAGACTCTACCTCTTCTACAAGTGTTCTTACTTCGACTGCTTTTTCAGAACGTGGCTTGTCCGTTTCAAAATCTAATGGCAAAGCAAATTCGTCTGGATTAGTTTCCGTGCGAGGAAACCTTAGTGCCTTATTAGGACCCTCAACGTTACAGTTTTTTGCTAGGAAAACATTTCCTAGAAGTCCATCATCGGAAAGGCCAGGCAAGTTCTGTACGACTTGAAACTTGCAGGGAATTTTGTTTTTGAAAACGAAGTTTCCCTGGCAATTTCCCAGCGTCTTTCCGGTACCAAATGGGGTCTGAAGTGTACATGCCTCATTGTGGTTAATTTCTTTGAGATCTTTTAACGACCTTTTCTTTATTATACTAACCTCAGCGCCTGTGTCTACTACTAGTTTAGCTTGGCCGTTCAGGCCTATGTCTAAGGGTAGTTTTACTGTAGCGACACTGGAATCGGGCTGCTGAGGGGACCCTATTTTATTAGACGGGAGATTTATAGTCGAGCCGGGGAGTTTTGGGTCGACTGTACGTCGTTTCCCTGACTCCGGGCCTCCCATTTACGTTTTTGTTGGCAGTTATTTACTGCATGTCCAGAACGACCACAAAATTCACACTTTTTTCTTACGTTATATACTCTGGAATTGTTATTGGAATTCTGCGGCTCTCTAGGGCGTTGATTCGATGGTCCACCATTGTTGTGTGGTCTCTGGAAACTATTATTGTTTTTTCTGCAGTCACGCACGTCATGGTTATACATTTTACAGTTCACGCAATAAGGCGTATTTTTCCTTTTGAGGCAATCAGCATATGTGTGGCCTCTTAGATTACAAAAACTACAACTGATTTTATTTAAATAATTATTTTTATTTGGTACATTATAATTTTTATTAGGAGATCTTGGTTCCTGTTTTATATTTGCCTGTGTGAACTGTGATGGAAATGTACTGGTGCTTGCATTGGTGGGCACACTGTTTTGCCAGGTATCCTGTGCGCATGGTATTATGCCTGGATTATATATGGGGTGATTTGCAGGCGAATTATTTAGAATCCCTTGCGGATTACTTATCACAGGTGCATTTATTGACTGTGGTATTGGGTTCTGCACTGTACTGAATTGAAAGTGCCCTGGAGGTTGCAGAAATAGAGCACTTTGCTGGAGACGCTCCATGTCAAGCGCTCTTTGTACGAGGTCATCCACCGTGCCGTCTGTCATGGTCAGAAGATATTGGCACATATACGGGTTATTGACTCCGGTTTTTAGTGCGTTTTTCGCGAAGTCTTCTAGCTGTGTTTTCACAGCGGGGGCTGCTGTAGCGCCATATTTGGACTCTGCTGCTTCATTACAGAGTGCCAGCATTTGTTTTACTCGTGCCGTGAAGGCTGTGAGATTTTCCAAAGGATACTGCCTTGTAGTGATTAATTTATTTACCAGTTCCTGGTAAGTTTCTCTAGGCAGGTAGTTACGATTTAGCCGTTCTTCTACCTCTTTGAAAGTAGTAGGCATATTTGAGGCAAACAGCTGGTAAGCTTCGCCTCGAAGTCTGGTGGGGAAGATTTGCAAAAATGCCGATAGTTCCTCCACCGAAATGCACTGGATTACCTGCCTGCAGCATCCTAGGAAAGTTTGGAGCTCCAGGCTCAATTTTGGGTGCTGCTCTCCCGAGAATAGGGGAACGAGCTGGGCAGTTAACTTGGCGATTTTCGCGTAATCTGCCATGTTTATATTGGGGATTCTGAAGCTAAAGTTGGATATTTTCGGGGAGCTAGTTTCTTCTATGCTGGTTTCCAAAAGGGAGTCGCCCAGCCAATTCAATAGGATTTCACTCACGGTGGAATCACTGACACTGTCTTCAATGGCACCTTCTCTTAATTCTACACTATTATTTGTAATTTCTGGTTCGAGAGAGTGCGAGAGTTCCCCAAACTGTTTTAAGCTTTCTTTAAATTTTTCCGTACTTTCTTTGAATTGCGCGATTTGCTCAAGACGCCGTTCACGGGTCTTTTTGAGCTGTTTATCGATAGAATCGCACTGTATGACAGAAAGTTCGGAGGAGTCTCGCACTTTCCCCTCTAGATATTTTAAATAATTTTCTAAGTTTAAATTAGAAGTTCTTACTTGTGGGGGACCTGTAAGGATTGTCCCACTCCTTAATGTTACTCCTGGTGCTGTTGAATTTGTTGGGGGTGTTTGATTAGCACCCTCTGTTGCAGATGTTGCTCCCTCGTTGCCTCCTTCGTACCGGGACGGATCTTCCTGTGCGTCGCCCGGTGAGGAAGATTGTTGTGGAGTTGGTGGAATTGGTGAGATTTCCGGCGGCGTCTCCTGGTGGGAGCTTTCCTCGCTCATGGACCACCGTATGTAGAATTTGCAGCTAGGGGGGCTTCTGCCGTCTTAATTCCCTTGGTTCAAATTGAGAGGGGGGCTTATTGCCTTCTTCGAGGTCCCTCTCAATTCAGGATCGCTGGTTTTTGTGATTGAAGTTCTTTTGCTGCCGGGGGGGCCCGTGGACTTCTTAATTTCCCCTGGATAAAAGCTGAAAGGGGGGCGCGTTGCCTACTTCGAAGTCCCTTTCAGCTCCGGCTCGCAGATTGTCGGTTGAGGATTCTTCCTTCAAGTTTCGCTTTGAAATTTTCGGCTTTGGACGTCTTATGTTCCTGGGCTGGGATGAAGCCCGCTATTGTCCCACGTTGGCACTTTGTGCTTTGATGAGGGGGTGGCTGCGTGTTTTTTCAAACAGAGGCAGTTAAAGCTGTCCGACCCCGAGCGTTGGGAGCCGACTAGATCGAAATACTCCTAAAGCCAGACTCAACTTCAGGGTTTTCGAGCACTTATACTTTTGTTTTTTGTAAAGTAGGTTTCCTCTATCCTACCGGCTGCGCCAATTTTATTACGTACCTTTCTGGGACTGGCAGAATTCGTATCCAAACACTGTTTTCTCTGTTTTCACTGTGGTAATCTTTTTATTATTTCTAATAGTGTATCAAACACTCAATGGTATACCAGAAGTCAAACACAATCTTTTAATTTTTTGTTATTCTTTATAATTAACCATTCACTTCTCAGTATAATTCACAATTTTTTTTATTTTCTTAATTAAGATTCACAAACTGACCCCTTATAATAACTACAACTGCTTCTTGTTTTCATTAATTTCTCTTTTTTAAGCTTTGGTTTTAAATTCACCGTTTTGTGTTTGACAACCCCCTTTTTTTTCTTACAACCGTAGGCCAGTGTCCATGCCGACCGAAGTTTTTTTAAAATCGAACACCAAAAAACCGAGCTCACCTTTCGATGGGTAATTACAACCGTCACGTACCTAGTTTTTTAAAACACAACTCGTTTTATTTATTTAAAATTCGACTGCGTCTCTATAAAATCTTCCTGCCGCGTTCTCCACGAGATTTTTTAATCAACTCCCGAACCGCCGTTATTCAAGTTAAAAATCAAACTCGGCTCTTGATCACTTTCGTCGCGATCAAGAGCCCTCGTTCAGGGTAGAAAATGCATAGTTGCATTTTTACCCTGAGAAAATTTTCATTTATTCTGGACTTGATTAAACAAGTCCAGAATATTTTTTCGTTGGACGGAGGCTTGAAATTTGATGCTTTTATAAACATCAGCCACCGTCACGATGCCGCGCGCGTATACATACAATGTACTTTCGCGGCGCGCTCTTCTTGTCGCGAAAGCTTTTTTGTGATATGTATGTACGTTCGTACATACATATTGCAATTTTCACGACAAATCGTACTGAAGGTACGATTTGTCTTTTGCTTTATTTTTTTAAAGTAAATAATTATTAATTTTAATTTAATTTTATTTTATTTTAATTTATGGAATGTGAAGAAAATTGCTGATGCAATTTTCTTCACTGATTAAATAGATAAGCTAACCATGTTTTAGGCATGGTTAGCTTATGTGAAATTTTATGCATGAAATATTTTAATATTTTTTTAAATTTTATTAATTTATAATTAGGTATTTATTTTAGGCTTTTTAGGTACACAACAAACTTTTAAATGTTGGTTTGAACAGTGGTCTACTCTTTGATGCAATTTATTATTCGACTCACAAGCTACCGCAAGCAGCTGAAGTTTTGGGGTTATACGCGGCCTATTATTGAAAATCTTCAGATCGGACTTGGGGTGCTACTTCGGAACTTATACCTACTGCTTTGGTCACGAACCGACTGGTTTCTCCATCTATCTATGCATAACATCTTTCTTTTGCGTGCCAATTTCATTACATTTCTGTGAATTCCTGATGATTTACAAAGATCTGATACATACAGTATGCGTAAGTTCATCAATGTCATAACCTCAAACTAAGCTGGATTGTCTTCGCTGGATTCTGAGGTGATTTGAATTCTACTGGAATTTGATTAAGAGGGAGAGTACTTTAAGATATCATATAAATATGCTTTGTATAAAACATTGTTGTTGATCTGAGATCCTCATGTTTAAGTTTTACAATTTAACATACTGTTACGCGCCACAAAGTGATACAAGCGACATCTATTGGAAATGGAAACAACTTTAGGTTAGTGACATCCTAGTAAACTGGGTTTGGAGAATGGAATATTCAGCAAGGTTCTAGGATAATTCGTAGAGTATAAATGCGGCGCTGCTCACATCCAGGAGGCGAGTATTATTTCAGACAGCGAAGTGAGAAGTGAACGAAGTAAACTATTTGGATTGCGATAATTAGAAGTACAGTACTAGCGATAAATAAAGAGTTGATTTGATAATTATTTGTGAATTTGTGAGAGTAAGCAGTAAAGTTAAATAAAGAAAGAACTTTTGAATCATATCTGAAATGTTGTATTTTAAATAACGAACTAAGGCCACGCTCGTAACAACTGGTGTCAGAAGTAAAATAAAATCTCGAAACAAAGTGGTGGTATTTGACTTTGAAATTCAAAGAGTGATTAATTTTGTGAAATCGCGCAAGAATGGGACGCAAACTAGGGGAGCTTCGCATACAGGAATTGAAAGTGGAGTTGGGGAAGTGGTCATTGCAAACGACAGGTCTAAAGAATGTTCTAGTCGAGCGACTTAGACAAGCGTTGATAGAGGAAGAAAAGAATCCTGATACATACGTTTTCGAGGAAGAACCAGAAACTGAAGAAGAGCCTGCGATGAACATAGAACAGCTTTTGGGTACTTTAATGACCAAAATGGAGCTTTCAACCCTGCAAGTGAAAAATGCTCTTGAGGAACAAAAGAATTCCCTGGAATCCCGTCTAGATGCACAAAAGAATTCTCTAGAAGCCCGTTTGGACGATCAAAAGAATACCCTTGAGGAACAAAAGAATGCTTTTGAGGAACAAAAGAATTCTCTAGAAGCGCGTTTGGATGAACAAAAGAATTCTCTAGAAGCCCGTTTGGACGATCAAAAGAATGCCCTTGAGGAACAAAAGAATGCTTTTGAGGAACAAAAGAATTCTCTAGAAGCGCGTTTGGATGAACAAAAGAATTCTCTGGAATCCCGTCTAGATGAACAAAGGAATTCTCTAGAAGCTCGTTGGGATGAACAAAAGTGTTCTTTGCAGAATTGTCTAGAAACCTGTTTGGAGGAACAGAAGACTTTTCTTAAAAATTCATTAGACGAGCAAAATGTAAAAATTGAAGGAATCCAGCAGGAAGTGCTGGAAGTTCAACAGCAAGTGTCGGAAGTGCAACAAAATGTTACGGAGAAGCTTGACAACTTTAAAGCAGATTTGGACAGAATGAAGTATCGACAACCTCGGCACGAAGGAACTGAAATATCCGGTGCAGGCAGAATGAAACCTCCAATATTTGATGGACAAAATTCGTGGCATATTTTCAAGAGACAGTTTGAGGCAGCTTCCGAAGTAAATGGATGGAATGACGCAGACAAAGCTACAGCTCTGGTGTTAGCACTTCGAGGTCCTGCGTCAGAGTTATTACAAACGATTCAGATTGAAAAGCAACGTGATTACATTTCACTAGTACAGGTGATAGAATGACGTTATGGAGATGAACACATGCAGCAAGTATATCGCCTGCAGTTACGCAACAGGACTCAAAAGCATGGCGAGTCACTACAACAACTGCAGGCTGATGTGGAAAGATTAGCTTATCTTTCGTACTCTAGCGTAAATGCGGATTTCCTTAATGAAGTGGCAACAGAAGCATTTGTGAACGCCATTGCAGATCAAAATTTACAACAAGCGTTAAGGCTAGCAGGAAAGAAATCAACAGCAGAAGCACTAGCGTATGCATTAGCGTATGAATCTGCCAGGCAAGCTTCTCGAAGTGTAGTACGAGTGAGAGAAATTTCGGTGGAGGAATGTACTTGTAATAGAATGCAGCCATCACAGAGCAATTCTTCACGCGGTATTCTGCGATGCTGGAATTGTAATAGACCAGGACACCTCCAAAGGGACTGCAGAAAACGCCGTCGAACAGAATCACCAGAAGAGGAGGACAGAACAGAATGCCAAAGATGTCGAGCCAGGGAGCAAGCTATTCGGGGAGAGCCTAGAAATCAAACAGTGACTAGTCGCATCAGCTCCCCTCTTCAGCAGTCGGAAAACATGTAAAAACCAACTTCGGGGGGCAGAAGTTGGTTGGTAGAGTTGACAGCGCCGAAGTCATCATTCAGATAGCCCAGTTGCAGAGAAATAATTGCAGTCTTGTTATATATGGAAGTGTAGGAAAAAATGACTGCGTTGTCACTATTGACACTGGAGCTTCGAGATCAATTATTAGAGCGGATCTTGTCAAGAACAAATGGCTTCACAATACCACCAAATATTTACTAAGAACAGCAACTGGAGCCGCAGCACAAGTTTTTGGAGAAATATCTTTGGATATTCAACTAGGTGAACTACTATTTCCTCACAATTTCCTAGTTTCAGACATAATGGATGAATGCATCCTTGGAGTAGACTTTATGATCACATATAAAATAAATTTAGATGTCGGAGAACGAATACTCAAATATGGCAACATAGAAATTCCTATGAGACCAGGAGGAGGAACAGATTATCCTGCAAAAATAAGGACGATGGTCTGTGAGAATATGACCCTCTCCGCATTCTCGGAGACGCTAGTATGGACAAAGCCTACTGATGACATCGGAACCTGCCGATTCTATCTGGTGGAGCCTAACCCTACAAAAGTAACAACGAACATCATCGTTGGTAAGACTTTAGTGAAGGCAGAAGGCGCAACATTAATTCCAGTCAGAGTGCTCAACACATCCGAAAATGAGGTTCAACTAAAAGAAGGTGCTATAATTGGAAATTGCGAGCCTGTTTATCAGATTGTTAATTTGGAAAATGGTAGTAATATTAAGGAGGCGATACGTATACCAGCTACTACTCAACAGGTTCAGAAACTTCTTTCATCTAGTGCCTTAAGTGAACAGCAATACAACAATGCCAAAGAGATGATCGATGAATTTTCGGAATTATTTGCAATGAATGATGATGATTTCGGCAAAATAAATCTTGTCCAGCATCGGATCAATACAGGAGATTCTAGGCCCATTCGGCAACCACCACAAAGACTACCATTAGCCAAACAACCAGAAGTTGCAGATATGATAAATTCCATGAAAGAACAAGGCATAATTGAGGAATCTAACAGCCCTTGGACATCGCCAGTTGTTTTGGTCAGGAAAAAGGATGGCAGCACACGATTCTGTGTGGACTACCGTCAACTAAATAATGTAACAAGAAAGGATAGCTATCCGTTACCAAGGATTGATGACACATTGGACACCCTTTCCGGAGCGCAATGGCTTTCCACATTGGATTTGAAGAGCGGTTACTGGCAAGTGGAAATACATCCCGAGGACCGAGACAAAACTACTTTCTCAGTTGGAAGTGGCTTATGGCAATTCAAAGTTATGCCATTTGGATTATGTAATGCTCCAGCCATATTCGAGCGAATCATGGAATGTGTTTTACGAGGATTAACCTGGAAAACATGTCTTGTCTACTTAGATGACATAATTGTGATCGGAAGGACATTCGAGGAACATAAAAGTAACTTACGGGACGTACTTCAAAGACTGAGAGATGCTAAACTGAAGCTCAGCACGAATAAATGTGCTCTATTCAAGAATGAAGTAAAATATTTGGGGCATATAGTTTCATCACAAGGAGTACGAAGAACTGATCCAGAGAAGATAAGAGCTGTGAAAAATTGGCCTGTTCCAAAGGACAAACATCAATTAAGGAGTTTTCTTGGAAGCTTGAAGAGGAAAATAGCAGTTTACATCGGGATATTGATAGATTGAATGAGAGACTCAGTCGTGTTGAAGAGATGAACTTAACCTGCTTCTTTGAGATTACTAATGTTCCTGCATCTGCTTCTGAGAATATTCTGGATATTGTCAAAAAAATTCACGGTTCCTTGGAAGTTCCGGTCGAAGACTCTCATATAATTAAGGCTTATCGAAACCGACGAAGATATCATAATGCAGACCATCCAAATAGAATTTGAGTTAATTATACTAATGAATTCATTAGAGATAGGATTCTAGCTGCGTACAATATTAGTAAAAATTTAACTTTAGATAAAATAGGCATGCAAGGTGAAGGAAAGATTTTTATTAACGAGTTCTTATCAATTACAAAAAGGAAATTGTTCTACGATTCTAAAATGTTAAAAGATGAACTGATATTTAAGTTTGTTTGGGTTAAAAATGGGAAAATTTATTTAAATTCCACGGATGATTCAAATGTCTACCATGTAAGGAATAGCAAAGCACTTGAGCTTATTCGCCAAAAACTAAACTCAGAATGAACATTTACTACCAAAATGTCCGGGGGTTGCGTTCTAAAACTGAGAGTTTAAAGCTGTGAGTTCTATCTAATACTTATCATATCATTGCCCTTACTGAAACCTTTCTACTTGATTCTGTCAATAGTGCTGAGATGTTTGATAGTCGTTATGAGGTCTTTCGTCGAGATAGGAATCATGAGGCTATGAGGACTTGTGATGCTGGAGGTGTTCTCCTTGCTATCGATAGTTCTTTACAGGCAACTCGTTTTAGTCAAGGTGAGTCTACACACGAGCACTTATGGGTTGCCATTAAATGTAATAATTTGAACTTATATATTTGTTGCTTTTATATTCGGCCATCCTCTTACCATGAAACTTATGACGAAATTTTTACAAATGTCAGTAATGTTTCCCAAAACGCTGAAAGCAATGCTATATTTTTGATTCTCGGTGACTTTAATCTTCCCAATATATCCTGGTCAGTTGCTGATGCGGGAAATACTATGGAAATAGATGACTTAAATAATCGAACAACGTTTTCCTTGTCAACTTTTATGTCATTTTGCCAATACGAACAATTTAACTGTATTTCAAATAGCAATCAGAGGAATCTGGACCTAATATTATCTAATGCAGATTTGGGTAATATTGCTGTAACTCAACCCTTCTATCCCTTGTCTCATATTGATAGTCATCATCCTCCTCTTCTCGTTGAATTCAAAATAAAGAAAGTACCCCAGCTTCCTGAAAAAATCAATAAGCGCTTATTTAAGCGGGCTGACTGTAGTGCTATCAGCAACTTTCTCTCCAATATAGATTTCTCGCCGTTACAACATCTGGACGTGAACCAAGCCTTGCAAATATTTTATAGTCATCTTAACAACGCAATTGGGAATTTCATTCCCCGGATAACGAAAAATCGGAATTAATATCCTGTATGGTTTTCTCGTGACTTAATTCATACTATTAAGTTTAAGGAGAAATATAGACACAAATACTCAAAATCCAAGCACCCTGAAGACTATACAACTTTTAGTTTCTTGCGCAGTAATCTAAAAAGTAAAATTAGAGAGTGTTATGGTAAATATGTTTTAGACACTGAAAACTGCATATCCTCTAACTCTAAGGCTTTTTGGTCTTATGCTAAAAACATGTTGCTCTCTGACTCCTATCCTAGGGAAATGCATTACGATGGAGCGTCTGCTGATAAGCGTGAAAGTATTTGTAACTTATTTGCAACTTACTTTCAAACTACATTCAATGTTCAGCAGAGCTCAGCAATCCCTCCTACATCCGATGAAATCCATTATAACAGCTCTGCATATATTCCCCTACGTCATAGTGATGTTGAAATAATTCTTGCATCGTTGGACGAAAATAAAAATGCGGGTCCAGGCGGTATTCCCAACATATTTTATAAAAACTGCTCTCTGGTCCTATCACATTCTATATCCATGTTAATCAATTCATTTGTGTCCAGCCATACTGTTCCTGATATTCTAAAGGATCATTTTGTTCATCCTGCTTGCAAAACAGGGGATAAAGGGCTGGTAAAGAATTACCGCCCCATTTCTACTTCCAATGCTCTAACCTTCATCCTTGAAAGAATCGTTTATAATGCTCTAATACAGCATCTAAAAACCTACATCTCCCTCAACAACATGGCTTCCTACCAGGCCGATCTACGGTAACTAATCTCTCGATATTCACTGACTCTGCTGCTCTGGCTTTTGATGAAGTTAAACAGCTGGGTCCTTTCTGTGCAGATATATCTAAGGCATTTGATGGAATAAATCACAAAGTAAACATAGATAAGATACGGAGATTGTGCTTTGATTCTAACAGTATCCTTTGGTTTGAGTCATATCTCTCAAACCATCATCTAAGGATTGTAATTAACGGATTTTCGTCAAATTCATACATGCAAACCTCTGGTGTACCTGAAGGCACGATTTTTGGCCCACTCCTCTTCTTATTATATACTAATGATATTCCTAATGAGTTATCCTCTGCTTCCTTAAGATATGCTGATGACACCAAAAATTATCGAGTTATAAATGATCCATCCGATTGGGAATACCCATTGGCGTAACTAGAATTTTTGTCTGGGGGGGCCGGGTCCCCCCAACTTTCGTACATAGTCTTAAACAAACATTTTGTTGGCGAAGTGTAACAGCCAATAAAATTGCATAGATTGAAAAAAACCATAACGTTTCCGAGAGAAGTTACAGAACCCGCAAGAAACATAAGCTAAATTCTAAAACATAATTTTCGCTAAAGTAATTCTACACACAAAAACTTCATAAAATAATTCTCACTTTACAAATCGCAGCGATCGCGTCACTACTATTTTATTATCTACATAGTCTTCCTACGTAAAATCTTAACTCCGCTTACAAGAAAGTAAAAAGACTAGTTTAGAGCTTTTAATCCACTGCAAATACAGGTACGTATGTGCATTTTAATAACAAAAGCTTTTGAGATTGGGCAGTCTTTGTCGAGGTTTCGATGTTAGAGGCAAAAGGAACAACGAACAATTTTCAATTGTTTCTCATTCTTTATAATAATTCTCGTTGAATCTTATTGAGCACCCGGAAACATAACATGGTACATTGTTTATCAGTTAGTATTAGTATAAGTCATTAGCATTCAATAGCTAGTCAGTCAAGATTCGGTGATCGGGCGATAAGCAATAAAATCGAGACCATTTGTGACGAATATTTACGAAATAAGACTTGATTCCTTTCAATTTGTTAATTTCAGGTTAGTCGGACATTCAAACTATTGTGAAAATAGTGTAGTACACAATGTAATTGGCGAATTGAGTGAAAGTGCATTCTTTTCTTTAATCCCAATGAAGCCAAGCGACACACATATATTCCGTACAGTCCACTCCAAACATCCAACGCGTTTTAAATTTTTCGAAAACATAGGAAGTAGTGTTTATTTGAAAAATAAAATAAAATTTCCAGGATTTTAAAAGAAAAAGAAAAGAAAGTAGTGTCGTTTAATTAACAGAGACTTTTGTGTTCCACTTCCCTTCTCTGAAGTATTACGAAAATAAATCAGCCTCCTCAAGTTATATACACGAAACTTATATGACAGTGACGCCCTGCCTAATGCCCACTATTTATACCATCTGCATGCGTTTCAAAAAATAAAGTTAGATACACATTTTAGAACAATTATTTACGTTTTTATTTAAGCAATAATAAACAGTAACCTATAATTAAAGTCTATATAAGCTTTAATTTACGATTTTTTTCTGCAAACTTATTTAGCACTTGTTGCGCTGTTACCTTGCTTTTAATTATTTGGTTTTCAATGTTTAGAAGTGCCATATTCGAAAACCTCTCCTGAAGCATAGCTGCTCTTAACCAAGTTTTAACTCGACGCATAGCGGAAAAGCTCCGTTCACAACTGGCCGAGCTCACAGGAAGACCAAGAGCTGCTTGCAGCAACTTGTATAAATTTGGGCAGAAGTCTTTATTAATTTCTGTTTTGAGTGTTTCCAAATTTATTACAATATTCCTGTTTTGGAACATGTTTTTTATTATTTTTGTTTCAGCCTGTAAGGTGGAAGTGTCTATATTGAAAACATTTTTATAATTTTCTACGAAAGCCTCTCCATTTTTCAGGTCCAACTTTATAAATGAGTCAACTGACTCTGCCAAAGGTAGATTGTCAAACCTATTTCTGAAGTTAGTGATAATGTTGTCCATCACTTGGTTGTAAATATTTATCTTCCAATATTCGGAAGTCCTTGTATCTGATGGCAAGTCCACTAAATTACTCTTACCTAAAGTTGACTCAATCACGAAGTCTTTTGCTCTCTCCGGTTCTCTTCTCCTTTTCGAGACTCGAGTAGGTTCTAGACAAATTTCATATTTTTCTGCGAATTTCTCGATTTCTTCCCAAAGACCATCGAATTGGTTTCTACTCTCCGTAAAACTAGTAATAGTACCCGTTATTATGTCACTCGCTCGCCCAAGAGTGGCATCTTTGCTTTGGAAGTACTTACTCAGTACATTCACTATTGATAATACTGACTCAAACACAAATAAACAAACAACAAAATTTGGTTTCGTGATGCAAGTCAGTATACCAAGTGCTTCCGCACAGTTCTTGTCTTGAGCCTGGCTGATTTTTTCTTCCAAAGCTGTTTTAATTGCATCATAATTTGATAATACAGCTTTGCAATTTTGATGGCGACAGCTCCATCTTGTATTACTCAAGCTTCCCATTTCACAGCCAGTCCTGATACCAAGGGTGTTATGAACATTCATAAGATGCACATGATTACCCGGCTGGGAGAAATGGATGTATAAAGCTTCAAGGGTGTTAAAAAATGCTGTTGTTGATGAAACTTTAACACATGAATCGACAACAACTAAGTTTAGCCTATGTGCTAAACAGTGGATATAGATTGAGGGTGGGTTTGTTTTATAATTGCTGGCTCCATCATAGGATTGTGCGATTATTGGAATATCCGCCAACGCGCACTTTTCTAAAAAGTTTAGAATTAGTTTTGACAGTCCCTCAGCATCTCTGGAGGTGGAGCAATTTATGAAACCCATAAATCTTTCTTCAACATCAAGATCCTTGACATACCTAATGGTGACCGATAATTGCTCTTCTTTAAAACACTTGGCTTCATCCACCATTAAAGAAAAAAATCCATTCTCTCACCTCTTTTACTATTTCCTGCAGAGTGAGCTCGGCTATGTTGTCAATAATTTCATTTTGAATTTTGGGGCTGCAATAACTCGTATGTCGCTCCAAATGGTTTGAAAAATTTTCATCGTATTTTGCAAAGAGTTCACTAATTTCCAAAAAATTTCCCCTATTTTTAGAAGTCTGGTCCTCGCGGTGTCCCGTCAAAGGTAAGCCCTGACGTACTAGACATAATATAATATCTATAAGCTTCATTAAGTAGTTTCTATTCTGCACTACCTCCTCTGTATGCTGCATTAGAAGTTTTTCATGTACACTCCCAGGTACAGCAGAATGTTTGTACGTTAAAAACATTTGAGTGCATTGAATATGAAGAGATGATTGTTCGTGTTTCTGTAGCGCCTTTTTAATTTTTTTCCAATTATTAAATCCGCTGCTAACAAATTTTTCACTTTGTTCCCGCACAGTGTCTTTGGAGAACTGCCTGCACACGAAGCAATAAATTTTGTCTTCTTTTAAGCTATATTCAAGCCATCTATATGAGTCATAGTATTTTGGCGAAAACGATCGCTGTCTATCTCCAAATTTACTTTTTGGAAAATATGTTCGAGGGCGCAATGGACCGGTCTCAAGCGAGCCAAGATCTAGCTCTCTTTTTCCCTCACGAGTCTTGGTCACAACTTCTTCATCTGAAACAACCGCGCCCACTGCTGAAGTTGTTGGTGACGAATAGGGTTGGGTAGTGAGGCCTAAGTGTTGTCGTCCTTTAGTAGTCTTGGTCTCAATTTTTTCACCTGTGCAAACTACCTCTGCTAATGATGTTGATGGTAATGCCTCTGGTTGTAGACTGGTATTTGTCATCTTCCTGCTGGTTAATTCAACATTTTCAGTTTTTTCTTCAGGAAGAATTTTTGCACTTTTAAAAAAAGATCTTATGTCTTTGAATTTCTTCATCTTTTAATCTAAAAAATTAAAACATAGTTTAAGATATTTTTATAATCCATTTAATTAAAAAACAATTGAATATGACAATAACAAATAACGGTTCTCTTTGCAATATTGAAGTCACCTTTTTATTAATTAAATACTTCATAAGTTCCGAATTTTTTTATTAATACTAACGTGCAAGACTATCGCTGTTATAATATTGAGTTCTTAAAGTAACTGGCTGTTGTAGTTGTTATCTATTTAATCGTTTGGAATTATTTTTATTTTAGTGTTTAGTTTTTTTATTTTCTAGGATTTCGCACCTGTTTAAAATTTTTTTCCTTCCAGCTCATGAATTTATTTGTTTTCGATACTCATTATATTACCTATCTACTTTAGATGTTTTGATATTGCTGAGTGCGGTTAAGAATTCCTTGCTCCCACTTGACTGAAATTTCCATCCATTCCATGAAAAAAATGTATAGACATATTATGGAAAGATATCGACTATTATTCACATTCCAGAAATAAAATATTTGACGAATTTTTTTAAGATCAAATCATTCCAATCAAAAAATGATTGATTAAAACATATCTTAGTATGGTATCGGTACGTACATGACAGTTTTCGTATATGGACAGTCAGCTCTGAGCAATTAAGTAGATTTACAAATGAAATTTTAAATAAATTGAAGAATGCTATTCAATTTACGATAGAGATGACCGGAAATAGTACCAATTTTAAGGATTTAAAAATCTACATTGATAATAGTAAACTTCTATTTGAAATTTATAGCAAAAACCAGTTCACGAACACGGTTATCACAATTCACTCAAATCGCCCATGGAATGTCATCTTATCAGCTTTTCATTCGATGGTTGGCAGTAAGGGTTCCAATGAAGCTGTATACTTGAAATAAAGAATTCAAAAATAACAACACAATGTCCAAAGGCCAAAAATTAATAGAAAAATCTTCGAAAATGTGGAGGAAAATTCTTTATATATATTATTATATAATTATATTTCTCTAAAGAAATAAAAATAAAATTAAAAAAAATTGATATACTTAGAACCCGTTTTTTAATAATAAGACTAAAAGCGCTTTTACCGAATAATAAATTAATAAAAAAAACTGAAAAAGAGAAAAGTGGGGTTCGTGAGATAAGTTGTGAAGATTGCCCGGGTAATGGAAAACAAAACGTACTCTGAAAAATAGATTTAATGAGCACTAGACCAAAACTAGAAGAACAGAATCATATTAAACAATATCAAAACAGCTAAAACACAAAAGTCATAAAATGAATATCAACAACATGAAATTATTTCATGTGCTGGATGGCGGGAAAACTTAAGACAAGTATGAAATCCTAGATATTAAACAAGCTAAACATTTAAATGAAAATATTCTAAACGATCCAGTAGATTGCAATTATACGTCCCTTTTATATATCCAGTTCCAGTTACTTAAAAAACTTAATGTTATAACAGAGACAGTCTTCAACGTGATGTCATTAGAAGGCAAAACGAACCGTCACGATCATAAGATAGTGGAAATAACAAATATGTGGAATTTGTCAGGTACTAAATTAATATAAAAAAGTAGAATTGACTTCAATAAAATTCACTGAAGTCAGCTCATACCGGCTACATATTTTTTTCCAGAGCACCAAAATTCTGAAAAATAAAATCTCGAAAACGCAAAATTTTTAAAAACGAAATCCCGAAAGCTCAAAGTCTCGAAAACGGTAAATCTCGAAACACGAAATCTTGAAAAAACTAATCGTGAAGACCCAAAATCCTGAGAACACGAAATGTCGAAAAACAAAATCACGAAATTTTTTTTAGATATAAATATTTCAGAATAGCTTGGTGTATTTGATGTAAATACTTGATCTTAATAAAACGCCAAAGAACAAAACAATGTTTTACGTTAAACTAAAATTTTTACATAGAGATATGATATAGGAAATACCCTTCAGAAACGAAATTGTGGACCTTCTGATGTCTCAGAAATAATTTTTTTATATTTTTTATTGTCTTTCTTTTCATATTGCTTCCTAATTTTAAGAAGACAGCAGACGTGCTAACATTGTTCACTGCATTGCTTGCCCGCCCAACAGATAAACATATTTTAATAAATTATACTTTTTCCGTTCCGACGGATATCAGAATAGGGCACATAAATAAAATTCCAAAGAAATGCAATACTGAAAAATCCTGAAAATTCAAAATACGCGCGGATTTTGCATTTTCGCAATTTTTCAGGATTTCTTTGAGATTTTGTATTTCCGGGATTTTGCGTTTCCGAGATTTTGTTTGTTCAAAATTTTACGTTTTCGAGATTTTATTTTTTTCCATTTTTTTCATTACGGTCGGTTCTGCTTTCCTATTGTAGGTAATATATTATTCAAATCAAAATTTTTTATATGATATGTACTCACATTTTCGGCTCGAAGATATTCGTTAAATTTAAAACTATTTTACACAATTAATGAAATTTGATTCTTATGGAAAGTTTATGAATTAAAACAGTTATTTTATAGTCTTTGTTAAATGTTATTTAAATGTTTTTGTACTTTTGTAAAATAAAGGCCCTTTTTAATTACATAAAAATAGTCTTATTTGCGGTTTCGTAAATGGAAAAATTACCACTATAAGCTCACAATTTAAAAATTCTGTTCACTAAATTCTTTACTTCTTTAATTTTCTCAACGACACTGCTTGCAATCTGTCTACGACTGAATTCTTGTCTTTGATATACCCATACATTATTTCGTCCGTTTTCCTAATCCTGAATTTTTTTCGTGCCCGATGCATTTCTATTGTTTACCTTATCCTGCCGGTTGTAGTCTCATCATAAATCAATACTACCTGCATCTTTATTGGTTTATTACTGCTGTCGTATTATAAGGGCGCCGTTCAACTTAATGTGCCATTGCACACGAGCATTCTTGATGCGTTTTCTAGGTAAGAAACAAAAGAAGCAAAGAGATATCTCTGCACTTTGGAGATATATATTTTTGCTACCTTTACCTCTTCCCTAGATAACCCGCTTGCATACTGAATTAACAATACTCGGTTGGGATGGCCCATGCAGCATATAATAATTTCTTAAATTCACTTTCTTTTCTCGCAACTTTGTACCTTCAGGTCCTAGTACCTACTTAACTTGAAATGAAATAATGCACGCACACATACATAGCCTCCTATTCTTAATTAATACGAAGCCTTCAGCAAGAATACCCATCTAGAGGTAATCTGTAAATGAATCGCGCTTATTATCAAAGCAAAATAATGTAAAGACTCCAAGGCCAAAGCCACGATTTTAAATGGTTAAAGTAAGATATAGGTCTCTTCAAATAAAAATAACTTGTCACAACATTTTTCACGTTTTGTGCACAGTTCTGCGTACCCTAGCAAGCTAGCATACTTTTTTTGCAGATTCTCTCAAATTTGGTCGTGGTTAATGTCGTGTACGCATACATTCCATAAAATAGGTGTGTTCGTTTTTCAAGCTACGCGACGTGACAAGTTATGTGAAAACACCTGTAATGTTACATTATGAAATAAAACTACATTAGCAACTATAGCCAATGATACTTCGGGAAATAAAGTAGAACGATATAAGTAACTACACGCATACATCGAAACAAAACTTGGGTCCTCATTCCTTTTAAGAATCTCAGAGAATCGAAGAAAAAGTCATTAAGCTTGCTTTGTTGAATTTTTTAATTGCGCACTGAATATTTCTTCCTTATAAATATAATCAGCCTTACTATTGAATCCGTCTTTTCTCCGAAAAATCAAAGTTTTACGAAACTTTCCAAATTTCATTGATATCAAAGGTTATCAATTAAAATTTCCACACAAACTGTCAAAATAGTTTCACATATTTTCTCCTATGGAATACATTTTCACACGCCCTTGTCTAAATTCGGTGGAATCAGAGCAATCTCAGAACAGTTTTTAATAATTTTAAAAAGATTTCAATAGATTTCCTTAAAGAAAAGAACTTTTTAAAGCCTTTTCGATTCCGATCCGAACGGATTCAATTTAATTAGGTATGTGATTGTATGACTTGACGAATGTCTTCTAGAAATTTTTATAATTTCCTCTACCTAGTTACGCCAATGGGAATACCTACAAAATGACATCCAGAAACTGGTCTCTTGGTGTAATAAATATCAACTATCTTTAAATGTGAATAAATGCAAATGCATGTCTTTCACAAGAAAGCAAACCACGTTGTACTGGGACTATAAGCTGGACACCGTCTCTATTATGCGGGTATCAGAAATTAATGGTGTAGGTGTTCAATTTGATAGCAAACTTCTCTTCGACTCGCATATTAATCATATTATCAACAAGGCTTTTAAATCCTTGGGGTTTCTATTAAGGTGCGCTAGGCCATTTAAACAGCTTTCTACGCACATTACTATGTATAATACCTTAGTTAGATCTATACTGGAGTACGCTTCCGCAATCTGGAACCCTTTCTATACGACATACAGAAAAAAAATAGAGAGTATTCAACGTAGATTTACTAGGTACTTGCTTTTTAAGCTTACAGGCTCCTATGTGGATTATGATGAAAGACTGGTCAGATACTCCATGTTATCTTTAGAAGCACGTCGTTCCTATCTTGACGAACTGTTCCTGTTTTAAAATTTTACATGGTTCTATTGACTCATCTCATCTACTATCTCTCTTAAAAATCAGCTTTCTTAGTCGCCTCACCCGCCAGCCACTTACTTTCCATATCGATGCTCCTTGCACTAACTTGCGCTTCAAATCCCCTTTGGTTAGGATTCAAAAGGCCCACAATGTCTTATATAACGATACAGATATGCTTAGTGACAGCTTTACGGTTTTTAAACGCAACCTCTTGGTCGTAATAAAACACTTGGATACTTTTTCCATTTTACCTTAGCTGGATCTAGTTCATCTTTATTTTTCTGCATTCTTCCTCCTTGCATGAAGCATGAAGTTATTTGTTATTTTGTATTTTAATTTTATCTTATTTTACTTTTCTTTTTATTATACTTTTTATGATATCCTTATTATCTTTATTTGTTATCTTATTTCTTATTTTTTCCTTCTATTATCTATTTTTGATCTGATATTTTTGTTTCGTTTTTGGTTTTTTTTAGTAATTAATGGATTTGCATTTTTGCCTTTTCGTTTCTAATTTGAATTTTTTCTTTTTTTTATTTTATTTTTTATAAATTTTGTAGTTCTTCTTTCTTTTTATTTTTTACTTATAGTTTGCATTTATTTAACGGTAGTAAGTAAGTGGATTTATCTGATTGCTATCGCATGAATTTCTTAATTAAATAAATAAATAAATAGTAGTATTGCACTTTAGAGCAGACATTTGAAGTTTTAGTCTCTCTAGATTGCGCTTATCGTTTACTCTGCTAAGCTGTAATTGTTAAAATCAATCTCCACGCCTTTCTTCGTCTGCTCTTTTTGGTTGAAATAGAGTCACTTTTTGCTGTTTTGGGGGAAACGTTAGGAATAGCAATATGGCGACATTCCGCACACCACCTCCGGGTGATGCGCCTATACAGAGGCCTGGCCAGTGTACCATTTGTCAAGAGGGAGACTGGTCTGCCAAGAAGAAGCCTGTAGCCACCATTTGTTGGCACATATTTCATAGAGCATGTCTGCAAGAATGGATAAATGGACAAGCCAACTGTCCAAATTGCAAAAGTCCTTTCACTTAGCGGGACTTCGTGGCTTACACTGGTGCGATCCGAAACAGGTACTCGGCACGGGAGTATAGATCCTCCGAAGCAACCATTACAGTTCAATGTGCCTCCGCCGACACTTTCACAGCCTAGTCGTAGATCTTTACATCCTGGATTACATTCAGCACCAATATCACAGAACAGCTCTAGAGGGAATAGTCTGTCACCTGCACCTTCCGGGCAAAGCCTTATAGACACGGACAGGATTATATCCAGTCTCCCAACCCAGCTGCACAATGTAGTTCAGAGCGTGATCTCCTAGAGTATGCATGCGCTGCGAGCTGAGATTACAGATGTCCGACAACGGGTCGCTGCTGTTACTCGGAAAGCGGACGCGTCTCGTCCGATACCACCTCCGTTTGGAGAGCGAGCTCAACTACCCAGAGTCTCTGCAGGGACTCCTAGAGAACCGCGTCAGAGACATTCGCTCCCAGCTGGACAACCCAGACCTTTTCCACCGCCTCCATTAGCCTTCGCTCCTCCGGCACCAGCACCTTCACACCAACATGCTCTAAGCCACTCCTGGCATAGACGCTTAGGCAGTCCTATCAGGAGATGGAACCTGCCATATAACGGAAATAATTCTGAATTATCCGTTAGAAGGATACTTCGGCTTACTGATCAAACACATGTTTGCCCTGCTGACAGTACCGGCTAACGACTGGTACTGGTCTCTACTAAGACATAATCCGACGCCGACGTGGGAAGATGTCAGGAACGGACTATGTGAATGGGGAGTTCCAAAGGACGACCTAAAAGTCAGCGTCCAGCTGATGTCACCCAAGCAAAAACTCGAGGAATCATTCGCGATGTACCACCAGCATCTGGTACAGCTCCGGGACCAACTACTAAATCCCATGCCAGAGCCAGAATTTCTTGAGCTTGTAAAAGCAAATCTACTTCCTGATATACAAAATAAAATCTGCTTGCACCCTTCTCACACCATGGGTCAATTGCGGATGCTGGTTACACAGATTCAACCTACGCAGTTGCGGATTGCAGCTATCTTAGATCGAGAAACGGTGACTTGTTGGAATTGTGACCGGCCAGGACACTATTAGAAGGATTGTCTACAAGAACGACAACAGATATTCTGTTACGGGTGCGGACGTAAAAACGTATTCAAACAAAACTGTAGACAATGTCTGCAGAAAAACTTGAAGCGGGTCGGGAATCACAACACCCATTCTCGACCACGTATAACATCCAGGCTGACCACAACGCCAACAACTCCAGAACAATTACGGAGCAGGGAAACCAATTCGCTCAGTAAATAGGCCGCATCGTGCTGACGTTAGACTGTCCGTTAACATCACTCAGTGATTTTGGTGATAGTTACCATCCCTTAGACAGTCCCAAAGTCAATGACAATTCACGGGTAGAGGCAGAGAATCTATTTGACTTCTCTGCAGATCTTCAAGCTCTCGTTTCCATCTATAAGGAGCTCATGACTCTACTAGACACTTCTTTGGAAGAGTGTTTAATCTTTGACGTCCCGATAACACCGACACCACTTTCCGCTGGTAATGTTACTGAGCGGGAGATTTGGCCTCCTACCGTTACTGTATTAAAACGGCCACCAAGCTCTGTTATGACGAGTGCGCGTGAGCCTGTTTTACATCCACTGACGCCTTATCATACCCGTCTGCGGAATTACAAGGCGGCGAGGGACCGCATATTCTCTTCAGTGGCCGAGCTAGCTAAGATTATGTATCCTGACCTGGACCTTAGACCAAGAAAGAAACGAGCGACAGTTCGTTGGCAGGAATACTGTCGACGAATGAGACAGGAAAGAAAGAAACTTGCACACATTTCCGTGTCGATGCCAGAAGTGAGACTGCTCGGGCGAACTGAGACTAGATTTCTTGATAGTGGGACCACTGTCAGTATTCTAGGCCAGGGAGCTCTAGAAAAGCTTACAGAAGCAGAGGTCGAATGGAAGAGGTATCGGACACAGGTACAAGTAGCTAATGGTGCCATAACGACTGTGCATGGTCATGTGAACTTGGACATCACTTTCCGTGGTAAGACCCAAAACGTGCATTTTCACGTGGTTCCTGGGCTCACACAGGCACTATATCTAGGAATAGACATCTGGCGTCTATTTGTGTTGCCTCCAGATGTCCTAGGTATAGTTGCAGAAGTGACGCCAAATCTAATAGCTTCTCCTGACACCGGCTTCCATGTTCTTTCTGATCTAGAATACTGACGTCAAGAAGCAACCAAACAGCTCTTTCCTTATATCGCCTCATTGGGCTTAGAAAAACATCTCTTGCCAGTCCCAAGATTGAAACGAAACACGCGACTCCAATAAAAGAGCGTTTTTGTCCGATATCACCAATAGTACAGAGCTTAATGGATGCCGAATTAAGACGGATGCTATCGCTGGGTGTGTGATAGAGGAGAGCCAGAGTCCTTGGAGCCCTCCAGTCGTACTAGTGAAGGAGCCTGGAAAGGTCCGGTCTTGTTCTGATGGCGGGAAGGACAACTCCGTTACTAAGAAGGGTCGACTTCCTCCGGCAAACTACATCACAAGCCTGGACCTCAAAGACGCTTTTTGGCAGATCCGGCTAGACACTGAGAGCAGAGAGAAGACCGCGTTAACAGTACCTGGTCATCCTCCCTATCAGTACACCGTGATGACATTCGGCTTATGCAACGCCCCACAAACGATGTGCCGCCTCATGGATAAGGTCATTCCTTTGGATCTTCGTGAGAAAGTTCTCGTCTATATAGACGATATACTAATTCTGTCATCAGACTTTGACTCTTATCTCACGCTGCTAGCCCGCGTAGCGGATTGTTTGAGGAAAGCTGGCCTCACTATCAACGTTGAGAAAGGTAAGTTTTGTATCAAGGAGACCAAATACTTGGGTTTCATTATCGGAAAAGGCGGTATAAGGACTGACCCCGACAAGAATTCAGCCATAGTTGACTATCCGTCACCTAAACCTGTTCGGCAAACCCGAGGCCTACTAGGTATGGCGGGATGATATACACGGTTCATCGAACTATGCTGATTTAACTGTCTCCATCACAGATACCCTGAACAATCCAAGTCAGTTACAATGGACATATGAAGCCCAGACGTCTCTAGAATCATTAAAACTTACTTCTACAGTGCGGTGCGAGCCAACAAGTTATTGGTGGAGTACTGCTTCAACTAGATGACGAAGGCCACGAGAAGCCGATAGCCTGTGTCTCGAAAAAGTTGAATTTAGCGCAACGAAATTATACAGTCACAGAGCAGGAATGTCTAGCTGCAATCTTGAGTGTACAGAAGCTCCGGCCCTTCATAGAACTTATGCCGTTTAAGATAGTGACTGATCATGCGAACTTGAAATGGCTGATGTCTCAAAGGACCTCAGCGGTAGACTTGCTCTTTGGAGTTTGAAGCTTCAAGGTTTCGACTTCACGATTGAACACCGAAAAGGAAGCCTGAATGTCTTTCCAGATGCGCTGTCACGAATTCATTGCGACAGCTTGTCAATACCTGAAGAACCTGGCCCGGAAGTTGACCTTAGTTCGCCATATTTAACTCGTTGGAATATGAAGAGCTGAGGCATAAGGTTAAAACAGCTTCTGGTATACTACCAGATCTTTGCCTCAGGGATGGATTCGTCTATATTCGGACTGTTCCGAGGACAGGCGATCCGATTCAGGAGGAAGAAGCTTAGAAGCTTTGGATTCCACGAGGGCTTGTATCCGACGTTATTTCAAGAGCGCATGATGAGCCACTAGCTTCTCACGGAGGTATAGGGAAAACACTGGAACGCTTACGAAGACACCTGTACTGGCCGCGAATGACAGTTGATGTCAGAAACAACGTAGGCGCCTGTGACGTGTGTAAAGAGACCAAAGCCCCCAATACTATTCTTAGACCACCTATGTGTGTCCAGTCTGTGACAGAAAGACCATGGCAAAAGCTGTACATCGACTTTTTTGGGTCCATATCCTCGGTCAGTGAAAAGAAATGTCGGCATATTGATAGTTCTTGACCACTTTTCAAAGTTCCCGATTCTCAAACCTATGAGAAAGGCGCCTACGCTCAACGTGTGTCAGTTCATCGAGACTGAAATATTTCACGTGTTCAGAGTTCCGGAAACTATAGTCTCTGACAATGGAGTCCAGTTTTGCTCGGCTCAGTTCGCCAGATTACTGGACAAGTATGGGGTGAAACACTTGTGAACGGCAGTTTACTCGCCGCAAGCAAACGCCTCGAGCAGGAAAACTTAAGCTATGCGATTGAACAGGTTTCTAAAGCTTACAATCTCAGAGCGAGGCCTGTTAATTTCAAAGTGGGTCAAGAAGTATTCAGACGGAATTTTGCCCAAACCAATTTCCAACAGCAGACTAATGCTAAGCTATGACATAAATTTGTAAAGTGTTGACTCAAGTCAAAGAAAGGAAACTCCCTATACGAGCTTGAAAGACATCAGGCCATGATACTCATATTCTCGGACACGTCATCCTGCTATTGTCACTTTCAATCCTGGTAGCCCTAATAAGGTATCCAGCCAGCTTCACTGGCTAACTACAGGATGTCTATGTGCCGCTTAGGACATTCCCAGGCTAGCGGCCGGCATACCTTTTTGGACAATAGAGATTTTTTCCCCACTCCCTAGCTTGATAACGGTTCAGAACCCCTCGTATATGCTAACCCTGCGGCAGACAATTTGCCGTATGAATTCCACTTATTTAATGCCTGCAAATTTAAGGAAAAGTTCAGTACTCCAACGACGCCTCGGAGACATACCTTTGAACAAGCGTCGGTTTGAGATCAGAGTGAGATATTAAAGCAAGGGAAACTCAGCGATCAGTTGGATAGGTTACTGACCGTGGGGTTCCCTCGGCTCATCTCGGTGAAGGAAGGCAGAGGAGCACTGGCCGACTCGATTTTTAAGTTACTGTTTTGTCAGCGTACCTCTGACTCCTGACACGGAGGGTGATATCGCGGCCTGGTCAAGGACTGGCGGGACTACAGTGATGTGCCTTCGATGCATCACCTGTCGAGTACATCATACTGTTTTGGACAACCCGTAGAAGACGCCTAGCCTATATAATGAAAGATGCGTTCATGGGTCATGGGTCGAGCCACATATTCGGCGCCCACAGCGACGAAGCCTATGTTAAGACCGGCTAGCTCAGTCGAACATTTTTCAGCGTTGTCTGAACCACAGGTGGGCTAGACCACTCTGCCCTGTTATGGTCGTAGCATACGGCATGTAGCTGTATGCTACACTGAGACTTGATACCCCATGTACACTCGGCCTACTATTTTCTGTTTGGATGGAGATCTATACGCGCCGAACGCACCCAAATAGAAAAAAGAGTAAGAAGCACCCCGGAGGAAGAGTTTTTTGGCAAAAAAGAGTAAAAGTTGGAAAACAAAAATTAAAAATCAAAAGAAATCGAGGAAGGTTAAAAGTAATCCGAGAAATAAAGTGAAAAGGAATCATCGAGAATACCGAAATAGTGAAGAAAGCCAATTAACATCGAGAAAACGACGGTATCGAGATTTTTAAATGTTGAATAACCCAATGAGCGACATCACGAGTATAAATAAAAAGAAGAAAGAAACCCTGCGAAGATTAGAATTGGTGTAAAATGTACATCAAGCTCACTAGGAAACGGCTAGGAAAAAGTGTGAGAAGTAAAAGAAATAAGCGAGTAAGTGCGGATGCTTTCTTTTGCATTATTGTACTTCAAGTGCGGCGAACTGAAGTATTGGAAACTTACAGTCATATGTCACATCCATACATTTTATAATTAACTAATAATTCTACGATCAACTGTAACATTCGCTTGCAGAAAGATTATTGCATCACACAAGCACGGGAGTACAATAATATATCTACCCGACGTATCCAAGCTTTGATGGCCGGTATGTATAAGGAGAGCCCATCAACGCATTGACTATACACGGTTTCATTCACTTCAATTTGGTGTCCCCTAATAATCATAAGACACGTCTTCACATACTAGACGATATGTGTACTTACCTGCGGTATTCTGGCCAAACGAAAGGTTCTACAAAGTACGAACCTTCTTAGACTGGAAGTGCACAGTCCAATAGCCGCATCCATTTCTTGTAGTTGATAATCACCTAATAAATATACTCGTGTACTAGATACAAACACAAACCAGCTGTATCTATGCTTAGTCGCAGTAGTCTGATGAATTGAATACATGAGACGAATATATTGAATGTTCATAGTCATCCACAATTAACGATCTACGACAATAATAACGATATAATTCCGCGAGATTTTCCGCGGCCGATGAACTTCTTCGGACAATGAAAGTATGGCCTACCTGCATGCTTCAACTATTGACGTAGGTCGTGAGACATATTGGACGAATAGCCGGCAGTTCGAGCTTCTGGTTGTCAACACATTATAGTACATATACTATTTTTAGAGTAAGTGAGTTACGTAGTACGAGCCCTTAGGCTTCTTTATTTAAGTTATATATTCATACTATCAGAATTTTGTTCTTTTTAATTTTTGATTGTTATGTCTAGCTAAGCATAAGGACGTCTTTGCGCCCTCTTGTAAGAGTGCAATCACAAGGGATCGTAGAATAGGTCCTTGTTTTTATTTCATTTCATTTCAGAGAATGGTGTCGGAACTGCAGGAGGCCTTCTGCAGACCTGCAGACTACAGTAACTAAAATTTTTGAGTACCTATCATGTAGTGACCTCATAACAAACGTTCCCTGGGGTTGTCTTAAAATTGTTTCTTTATGTGATTGTCATTCTCCACTTGAAAGTTTTGATTTATAATAATAATAACTCCTACTGAGCCCGTGTAATTGAGTTTAAATAATTTTCGTTGGTAAAACATCATCAGATGCTTCTTGCCAGTTGATGAAATCCAGTTCAGTAGGCTATTCGGTGAATGCAATTGAGAGTAGTATTCATAGGGATACGAAATAGTTTTTTTTAGCTCGAGTAGCTCGAATTAAAAGATAGCATTTGTTAAGAGCTCACATAGACAGAATTTATCTTAAGTATCTGTTACCACAACTTCAGCTCATATAGTAGTTAAAAGAGAATATGCTAACGATTCCAACCAGCCACGGGGGTGAATATAAGTGCAGAACACAACATTGTAAATATTGTACGCAAAGGGTGTCATTCCTGTGAATAAACACTCGTAGTCTAAATAATGACGCTGGGCTAAGTTTTGTCGTTTTTCCTTTCACTTTCCTGGAGCCCTCTTAGTGTGAAGGTCTTCTAGGTCCGTTACTCTTCTCCTTTCAGGTCGACACACGGATACTGTAGCATATCACCCACAGTATCTTAGGCACGAAAACTTTTCTATATGGCTGGTGGCAGCGGCAGGTCCTCGTGGAACCTCCCCACACTCTCCGCCAATAGCCGAGGCGAGCTAGCTTGCCACCCTGCAGTCAACGCTGTCCAGCGAGTGATCTGTCAGCTCATGCTGGCAGTCTGGACTTCACGTCCAAGTCAATCACTCCAACATACAACCATAACTATTCCTAGTCTTTTATCTTTAACTTCTATTGCATGTCAGTAGCGTGTACGCCTCACCCAATGCATCCGTGGGAACGGTAGTAACCCCCGGAATATAATACAAGCCATTAAGTCGGCGAAAACATCGACAAATTAAAAGGCCTTAACGTGCCGGGTACAGGATGCAGTAAGAGCTCACTCTCACCGCTTTTTGTATACTCGGCATGGAGGAAAAACTAAAATTTCATCTTGAACAGATCCTTAAGCCCAAAACTGTCGCTCCCACAGCAAAATGAGGTTAAAACAAATTGCAGCCAAATATGTTTTCTTTCTAATAGTTTTAAAAAATATAGCATGTAGAACAAATTTACGGAAATTATAGCGTTTGAACAAAATACAAACAACTTTTATATGAAAAACTCATTCAGTAAGACAAGGCAAGAAGACTGTGGATGTCGCCTGTTGACCGGCCCGCTGCTCTCTTTTTTCGACTTTGTTCATGGCTTGTATCTTGCGGGGGTTACGGAACGGTACATGGCGGAACGTGGTTCGTACTGAGAATTTCTTGTATCTCTGTACGGCGGTGTTTATGCTTGTTTACATCCAGCTGATAGTAGCAATTGTTTTTATCTGCTTCGTGGGATGGAGGAGTTGATTAGGTAAAATCAATTTATGATTTTAAGATTAAGAAGGTTTCTTTGTAGTGTTTTTGTTTTCTTTTCAGGATTGATGCCACCGAGGAGCGAAATTGGAAGATGCACTGTTGGAAATCGTGCAATAATGTACAGTTTGATTGTTAGCAATGACCAACAATAATGAATAGATGTTTCCATTTTTGATTTTAACTATTTATTGCAAAAGATGTCTAAAAATATTGAAAGAGCCACGTCTAGTGCACAAAGTGCCCGAAATGCAGTTTCAACTTCTGATAATGATCGCGTGTTTGCTCAGCTGACCGATATGTTTGGTGATGTAGCATCACAGAATTTAATAACAAATATATTTAATATCGAATGATTGGGGAGTTGATGACTGCATAGAAGAACTTATTCAATACTTGGAATTATATGGTAGTAACATAAATCGAGATCATGACCAGAGGAAAACCTGAAGCTACAAAGTCACCTGATATTGAAAATATTTTAATGAACATCAATGTCGGTTTTAGGGTAATAATACAAATGCGAGGTGCGCCTGGCAGTGGAAAATCATTCCTAGCACGAAATATTGTAGATAGGTCTATTAAGGGAGATTATAGGAATTATATATTTAGATCAGATGATTATTTTTATGATGCTCATGACAGATATAAGTATAGACTTGATAAACTTGCTGATGCACATGACTTCAATCAGAGAAGAGTAAGGAATCGATGTACACAAGATTGGAGTCCTATTATTATAGACAATACTAATATGAAAATTTGGGGAATGCAAGCGTTAAATATGGTGTTACAAACGGGTACATAATTGAAATCCTAGAGCCCGATAATGATTGATCTCACTCTCCAGGAAAACTGACAGCGAAAATCAATATGTTCTCACAACAATAGATATTGCCACAATTAATTGTAATTTCGCTACATTGCCCCCTTCGTCATACTCGAAGTTCCGACCGCGTACGTATAATAAGCAAGGAAGGAATATAAAAGAAAATATGAGTGGAAAGTAAGGCAACAGGAAGCATTCGAAGAACTTAAATCGCTGCTAACATCTCCTCCTATTCTGTCATTTCCACAAATAGAGGGTGAATTTATCCTGGATACAGACGCCAGCCAAACTTAACTTGGAGCAGTACTCAGCCAAGTTCAGGACGGCACTGAGAAGGTCCTGGAATATTATACTAAGACGCTCAGCAGACCAGAAAGCAACTACTGCGTAACGAGAACGGAATTATTAGCTGTAGTACGAGCAACATTTCACTTCCATCACTTTTCATCTTTTTGGCCGACCCTTCCGCATCTGGGCTGATTATTCCTCACTTCGTTGGCTCTTAAACTTTAAAGCACCTGATGACCAGTTAGCGAGATGGTTGGAGAGACTGCAGCAGTATGATTTTGTCATCGAACACCGAGCAGGCCGCAAGCACCTCAACGCAGATGCCCTCTCGCTGCGTCCATATCAAAACTGTGCCCACTGTGAATTGAAAGAACGGCGAGAACAGGAACAAATAGTAGATCTAGTAACGACGGGAGGTACCTTTGAGTTAGCACCCAAACAGCTACAAGTTCCTATTCTGACGATTGTTAGATCCTGGCTAGAGAATGCTGAAAGGACGAGCTGAGAGCAAATCATCAACGAAAGTCCCCAGTTGATATCCTTTTGGGCTCGGTGGGAGTCACTACGGATCCTAGAGAATGTTTTATACCTCATGCATCACGCAGAGACTGAAACGTTATTAAAAGTGGCCCCAGCAAGCCACATCCATAAAATTCTTCAGGACCATCATGATAAACCAGACGGCGGACATTTTGGCATTCAAAAGACCGCCGAGAAAGTCAAAGAACGATGGTTTTGGCCTAATCTACAAAAGGATGTAGAGCTATGGTGTGCCCAATGTCATCTTTGCCATTCGAAAGGAGGCCCCTTGCGCAAAACACGCGAAAACCTTCAAGACTATAATGTAGGAGCGCCGTTTGAAAGGATCGCAATCGATGTATTGGGGCCAGTACCGAAGTCCTACATGGGAAACCGATATGCAGTAGTCGTAATGGATTATTTTACCAAGTGGCCAGAAGTCTTTCCAATACCTGACCAAAAAACAGAAACCATAGCGGATGAGCTCATTGAAAACGTCTTCTCTAGATTTGCAATACTATTCCAACTGCATTCCGATCAGGGACGGAACTTCGAAGCCGAATTACTCCGAAAAATGTTAGATCCCTTTGGCATAGAAAAAACTAGGACAACGGCATTACACCCACAGTCAGACGGAATGGTGGAACCCTATAACCGGACGTTGCTAAACTACTTGTTCAAATTTGTCAGCAGTAGCCAAAGTAATTGGGATCAGTTTCTCCCTCTAGTCCTTCCAGCTTATCGATCTTCTACTCACGAGAGCACCAAATTATCCCCCGCACAGCTCAACTTAGGCAAAGAGCTCAGACTTCCACTGGACATCATTTACGGCCCAGCACCTGGCAACTCTAACCTTAGAACTGCAGAATATGCTGGGAGGCTAGCCCAGTCGCTCGAAAAGATCCACTCCTTAGCACGGAATAATCTACTTATCTCTTTCGATCATATGAGTACCCTAGGGCAAAATCCTTGAAATTTTCAGAAGGCGAATTGGTTTGGATTTATAACCCTAAAAGACGCAAAGGAAAAAGTCCGAAACCTCAACGTGACTGGGAAGGACCCGGAACTATCCAATCCTGCCTTAGTGACGTACTCTATAGGGTTGAGTTTTCTGAGGAAAAATAAAAATTACACCTTTAGCGTTGGGGTCGACTTGGGTGTAGACAACACAAATGAAATTAATTGTATCGCACGGTGGGTTAAGTAGTCAAAACAAGCTGCGCCGAATTTTCTTATAAAATGTGGTTTCGAGATAGGGAAAGGTTTATGTAAAAGCTTGCAGGGTAAAGTCGAATCCATTACAATTAAATATCGTAGGTCGCGCGCCGGTTTCGGCTCAAATGCCGAAAAATGAAACAAATTAAACACCCCAAAGATACCTTTTATACAACCTCTTGTGATCATATACAATTATTTTTTTTATTTTTTATTTTATTTTCTCCTATTCAAAATACCTAAAGTAAGTTTCTTTTTATTGAACGAAAATGTCATCTCAAAAATTTCATTTGCAAAACTTCAATTTATTCCCCAATCACAAAATTGCATTCTCAACGTTATCACACAAAAAACCCGTTAAAATTGATAACTAAATTTTCATCTCGACGAGGAAAATTTCAAACCTTCTACAATTCATCGCTATACAACGATCGAAATTCCAATCGTCGCAATTGCATGCGCCTATGTATGTATGTACATCATTTGTTGACCTATAAGTACATTCCCTAGTAGAGTGACTAGAATTGCGTTCTTGCAAGATTTGTTTCAAATTAAACACATAACCGTTACACTAATCGCCAGATTTCATCCACAACCGGATAGTAAATAGTCAAGGGGACCCGTTAGGGCTCTTTGCATATCGACCTCATTGCTTTACAAAACACTGTCGAATTTGTAATTCGTAAAATATGGAATCGTCCAAAAATCTC
Organism: Dioctria linearis; assembly: GCA_963930735.1. Lineage (NCBI taxonomy): Eukaryota > Metazoa > Arthropoda > Insecta > Diptera > Asilidae > Dioctria > Dioctria linearis. The sequence goes on from OZ005742.1 coordinate 178,293,425, forward strand.
GCCAAGGAGACCACCAAATCGCCGCCAACACCAGGCAAGACCATTGAGCGCAATGTTAAGATCTGGAAGCTGGAAAAGCAGCTTAAACAGCTGCAAACGGCCGCGCACATTCGAAAGATTGGCCGACGACTGCAGCACCTGCAACTAGAGGAATCGGAGGTAATTGATATAACCAATTTTCCACCCCAATCCCCAAGTCACCAATCCGAGCCAGCACCATGCCCATCAGATTGTGACAGACTGAAGGTATGTACACGAGGCGTGGAGAATATCACCGTTTCCGGGGAAGCTCTACAAAGACCTAAGAAACGCAAACAACGCATAACCACTAGAGATGGTACCCAGTACATTGTACGGTTGTTAAAAGATGGGAACATCAATATTTTAAAATAAACGTCATAAAAGGAACTATTTATTTATTATTTTCCACTCCATAATTTTCATCATTTGTGTTGTCGAATCAGAATTGGGGCTTCACAAACTTTGTTTCGGATATCCTTCAGAGGTTTGGCGATGGTGGAAAAGTCACGCACAAATCTTCGATAGTAAGAAGCAAGGCCAATGAAGCTCCGGATATCTCTTTTGTTTTTCGGAACCGGCCATGATCTTATAGATTCCATTTTTTTCAGAATCAGCTTGTAATCCTCTTTCGGATACCACATGTCCCAGGTATTTTACTTCCGACGAAGGAGATGGCATTTCTTTGGACTGAGTTTAAGATTGGCAACACGTAATCGTTGAAAAACTTTCTGCAAATTAGCGAGATGATCATCGAAACAAGTGTAGGTTCAATTCCCGTCCGCGGGAAAAATAAATAAAATTGAATTTACAATTTATTTGTGCGCTTTCATCGTTACTCGTTAATGCCAGCTGGAAGCAAAACGTGGCTTAGTAGGCTAGTTACAAATTTGATAAATGCAAGAAGGAAAATCATCTGTCTCGTTAGCTCAGTGGTAAGAGCAGTCGCCCGGCAAGCGGAAGGTCCCGTTTTCAAATCCCGGACGAGGCGGTTGGTTTTTCTTCTTGTATTTATAAATTTGATTTAGAATCATTAAAAATAAAAGTTCTTAAAAGACTTATTTCTCCATCATTGACCGATTCTAACAAGTGTAGGTTCGATTCCCGTCCGCGGGAAAAATAAATAAAATTGAATTTACAATTTATTTGTGCGCTTTCATCGTTACTGGTTAATGCCAGCTGAAAGCAAAACGTGGCTTAGTAGGCTAGTTACAAATTTGATAAATGCAAGTAGGAAAATCATCTGTCTCGTTAGCTCAGTGGTAAGAGCAGTCGCCCGGCAAGCGGAAGGTCCCGGTTTCAAATCCCGGACGAGGCGGTTGTTTCTCCTTCTTTTATTTATAAATTTGATTTAGAATCATGAAAAAAATAAAATAAAAGTTCTTAAAAGACTTATTTCTCCATCATTGACCGATTCTAACAAGTGTAGGTTCGATTCCCGTCCGCGGGAAAAATAAATAAAATTGAATTTACAATTTATTTGTGCGCTTTCATCGTTACTGGTTAATGCCAGCTGAAAGCAAAACGTGGCTTAGTAGGCTAGTTACAAATTTGATAAATGCAAGTAGGAAAATCATCTGTCTCGTTAGCTCAGTGGTAAGAGCAGTCGCTCGGCAAGCGGAAGGTCCCGGTTTCAAATCCCGGACGAGGCGGTTGTTTTTTCTTCTTGTATTTATAAATTTGATTTAGAATCATGAAAAAGAAAAAAAGAAATAAAAGTTCTTAAAATTCTTATTTCTCCATCATTGACCGATTCTAACAAGTGTAGGTTCGATTCCCGTCCGCGGGAAAAATAAATAGTCAGCTTCTGTTTTTGGTCTTCGGGAAGTCCTTCTTCAATTCCATCGAGAATTTTATTAAGCGGCATATATACCGATGGGCAATTCCGACTGTAGATGGGGGTCGAATAGTAAGTTTGGCCCACCTGGAAGCTATCGATCACTCCTTAAAGGGATAACCGTTTCACTGCGTGCCGTTAGCAAAATGTTTTCTGGAAGGCAGATCTTCCTATTTGGAAGATTTGGTTTACACAAGTTAATGGCCGTTTTGCCTATCTGGAAAATGTTTCTTTCGAAATCAAGCCTACATTGGTTTCGATCTAGGACATCTACACTTAAAATACACACAGGTTCAATGTTACCCACTAATACTGCGTGAAAAGTCCTATACTTTCCTAAGTGGAGCTCGACATTCAATCTCTATAAGACATCAACGCTATCTCAAGTCACGCTTCTAATCACGACATTAGATTTTTGAATATCTGTCAGCGATGAGCGACTTAAGAAAAGCGGATGAACAATGGAGACGGTGGCGCCAGTATCTAGAATAAAGTTGCACGGCTTGTGATTTCACAGTCCTTTCACGGTTAGGCTATTTTGAGAAGGGCCTATAGCTTGAACAATTACTTCCGTTTTGTCTAACTCTCCACGAGATGGAATTTCTTTCACTATTTAAGACTGCTGGAATATTTATGGGTAAATGGGTTATATCTGAGGGTTTTGCGATGTCGTCAACTTGGTTGTCTTGATCTGGGGCAGGGTTAGTACTCATCGACTCATGCCCCTTGAGCAGATATGGAGGGGTTTCCCGGATGTACGGAAACTGAAGGTGGCCTCTCAATATGTAATGCTGGCCTAAAGGAATCGTAGAGCAAGGCAGAGTTCAATACAGCGTTAGACCTCGTGTCGATTTCGCTTATTGGCTGGAGCTAGTGCCATGGTTTTTGCCATATAGATTCTTACGTTTCTTCCCACATTAATTCCTGTAGCTAACTCCTGGGCTGCGCTGCCAGCTTCGTGTAATGACTTTGGTCCACGGACTCGAACTAAAGTTCTCAATTCATCATCCCGAAGTCCTTCCAAAAACCGTAAAGCCGCCATTCTGTCTACGACATACGTTCGACAGGAGGGATATGCACTTGTTGCCAGTCTTTGCAATTCCAGCGCAAAACTTGCAAAACTTTCCCTCGCACCTTGGGATCTCCCACAAAATTGGACTTGACTTGAATAAGAGTCGACCCCAAAACGCTGTTCTAGCAACGCGATTAGCTCTCCATTTTGAATACGATGACCTGGAGGGAAAACGCTTAGTACTGATAGAGTATTACCTCGCAGTTGTGTCGCCATTGCATCAGCTTTATCTCCGTCCAGTTGTTATTTCGGGCGAGAATCTCGGATTGTATTCTATAATCCGGACAGGAAACTGTCCCGTCGAAAGGATTTAGATTGCAGACTAGCCCAACTGGTCCACAGCTGACAGCTCCTGAATTTGAGGTTGAGGGCAACGAAGGCTGTCGCTTTAAATTCGAAGAAGGCGGTTGCATGAACTTGAAGTTATGCTGCACGCCTAAGTTAGGATTGGGCTGTTGGTTAAAGGTGGAACTAGATGGCTGCGTAAAATTTGAATTAAGCTGTCGATCAAACATGGTATTAGATTGCTGAGCAAGGTTAGGATTGGGCTGCTGAGCAAAAATGGTGTTAGACTGCAGCGCCAAATTTGAATTGGGCTGTTGTAGGTAATAAAGCCTTTCGACGGAGTTTCGGGCTAGAGGATGTTATGGTCGCGTGTGGGCAAGATGTTTTCACAGAAAAACAGCCGTTTGTAAACATGGTAGGCTACCCCTATGTGCGGATCCCGACATCTGCTAGTCAGAACTGTCAACGAGACAACCGGCACCATGGCAGGGAAGCAAGCGAAATCGGGGAGGAAAAACGGCGGAAAAAGGAGACAGCCGGCCATTCGGTTTTTGGTGACTGACAAGAAAAGGTTGATCGAGTGAATTTTGCGTTTTTGAGGAGGAAGATAAAGAAAATATCCGAATCGGATAAGTGAGCGGAGGTACTGAAGAGCTTTATTTATCAGAAAGTGACCGAGGAGCTGGATGCAAAACGGAGAGTAGATATCCATACACGGTTCTGAGAAAACGGGGAAAACTAAGGTGATCACGAAGATTTTCGTTGATTGAAGTGGCTAGAAGAGAGGGTGAGATTCTCATGTGTCAGCCGGCCATAAAAATGGTGGGTGCTAAGCATTGACAAAACAGAAAGAAACCAAGCAAACAGAAACCCACATATATTTGTATTTAGCCGATAGCAAGGTATGTTATAAATTTTTGTAAGTACAGGCCCCGAGCATGTGGCAAAAATTACCACAATGAAACCCTCTTGGTTAGAGCACAAAATCACGTCAGCGCTATTAGGCCAGCGTAGCGCCTGCAAGTTAAAAGAGACGATACACAAATTTTACTTAATTTACGAATATATATATGTGATATTGAGCTTTTAAATATTATATTGAGACAAGATATGCTTACGATTGTCGATAGGACAACATAGGGCCGATCCGAAAGGCACGCTATTATATGCAGTGGACCTTAGTTTTCGATAAAATATATAATAATTATCAAATTTTCGCGTGTGGCGTTAATGATCGAATTCGTACAAAGGTGTCGTTAGGCGATGAAAACGCCTGTAAAGGAACTTGGACAATATTCCTCCTTTTCTCATAGTTTTAGTCATACGAATATACCTGTGATATCGAACTTTTATTTAAATCTTGAAGTCGGCATAGACAGTCTGAATTAGAATCTGACCTAGTTAGCATAGTGTTAGAGAAGAACAATACTAGTGCAAGTGATAGTACTTTAGCTTGTATGATTCTAATATAAGATTCATATATAAGTAGTGGTTACAGAGCAGTTAGAGCACCGAAGCCTCTGAGAGGACACGTAGGAAGAACCAAAGTTTATTGAAATAGCCAATAGGATTATCCACTGATTTCTAAGAGTTATCCAATTGGTTATTATAGCCATACAACGGTGTAGGTGTAGGTGCAATCAAATAACGAAAACCCAACGCTTAATCATAACTTCTTCAATAAATGACAAACCAATCAATTAACCACGGTTTTCTTGCTTCAAATGAAAACACTACTCAAATTACTTTAAACGTACGCGAATGTTTATTTCAGGCAAAAACCTGACCTATCTTAACAATGCTTTAAGTAGCCCGAACCGAACGTAAACTTGACACCACTATTACTGATAATAAAACGGCACTCGCCAGACCAGTCATTAGTCTTTTTATGCCCGATACTCGAAAGTAAACTTCCTTTGCTCACAACGCGGATGTAAACAAACGACAACAACCTTGTACCAGTTGCAGCACCTGAGTCGCTTAGTTGTAAACACACGCTTTACATAATAATTACTATGCGAGGTGAGTTATTATTGTAATCGTCGATTGCTCCACTAAGCGCTCATCGCAGCCAGCTGTTGGGCTAATCAGCAAAACAACCGAAAGTTGCAGAACAATACCATGCGAGGTTATTGTTTAGCAATTGCTGATTATTTCGCTTTGATGCCTTTAGCTGCTGGAAGAATCCTCCGCATATCGGGCCATAACATAAGGTCCCCAATAGGAGAATCCTCTTCGAACGCGGTATTAGTGTCCATAAAATACATTCGCGAAAAGGCCTTTTTGCGAACCTTGGTAAGATTCTAGCCCGATGATAATAATTAAAAGAAATGATAAGTGAGAGGAAGCCCCTGTGAACATCCCATGTACTTAAGCCATTGAAGTGCCCTAGGAACTTGGTAGAACTTTAGAGTGAGCGTAGTATTTGACTCAGCTGTTATTAAGTATAAGTAGCTGATGATGCCACAAGGAGACGAGAGGAGATCCAGACCAGCTGTAACGCTTTTGGGGTGAATATAAGAACAAAAAAAAAAGAACACAACCAGTTTTGTAATTCGTACTAAGTCAGAAATAAACATGTACATTATGCAGTAAGAGTCAGGGAGTTTCTCTCATTTTTCCCCTCCGGAGTGTGTCTTCTCTCCTCCTACAGGTGAAGTGATAGGGACATCTTAACCAATTGCCAAATATATCATGGGCGGCCGGGGACGGCACGCAGGGGTCATACCATCTGATTCCTACCATCTCCTCCAGGTGAGTGTGTTTACTCTTTTCTTTGCATTAACTAGAATAATAGTAGATCACCGTTCTTCGGATTTTTCCTTTGTTTCTTTGTAGGCACGAAATTTTTGTTCATAGTTGAGTGACAGGCAGGTGAACCCACCCCGCACTCTCCGCATATAGAGCTAGGTGCTAGGGTGCCACCCTGCTACATGGTCACTGGGTGAGCTCACGCAAAAATTTTCATAGAACGATAACAAATGGCACCCAACGCGGGGCCAGAACAGCGTGAGTACATATACCTCTTTACTGGGGACTGAGACTCTAATGATTCGAGCTGTTGGCTTTTAACTACTTGCTCGACTCAGGGTCTCACATCTAGTGAAGAGGGAAACAGATATTTTAATCAATTAATTTGAGTTCGTAGTACTCGGCTCCACCTGAACTTTCTGTTCAACCATTTTTCAATTTTTTAAAATTCTCTTACACGTTGTGCGCGTTACAAAATGCACATATCAAAATGGCGCCCAACGTGGGGCCACCCACAGTTAGACCACAGTGGTCTAAATGTTGCTTCTACTGGAGAATGAGAGGTCAATGATTTTGGGCACTGGCAAGTGGCAGGCAGACCAAGGTCTGGCTGAGGTTGATGAAAGTTTTTCCGGTAAACTTTTTCAAGTTTTCAAAGACTATTGTTTTTGGAGCTAGGATTTTAGGTTTGACTTCGGCCAATCTTCAAAGGCTAATCATCCTTTTGTTGTAATTTTTGAATTTCGTTATCGTTCCCTCTGGCCTTCAGCCATGGATATGGCGGGTGGCTTCACTTCAGTTTTGGTTAAGTTTCTCGGGGAGCCCTGTCCTCGCTGGTCATCTGTCTGAACAGGGTCATGCATCTGAGAGATGATTCTTTGACTAAAGGCCAGCTAGTCAACCATATGCATGGCTCGGCCGGGTGGGAGAGCCGGATGGATAGAGTGGTCTAGGGAAGGGGGCAGGAATCTGTTGAGGGATGGAAACAGCGCCAGAGACCTTCAGTAATCAGGAGTTGGCATATTGCTAGCTGCCAGACTGAAGAATCTCTGGTGGGGCTCTCAGTCCTTAGCATCTATAGGCAACCTTTCCTGAGACTTTCCTTGAGGACCTCGAATCTGTTTCACTTCATAGTTGATCCTCACACACACACACTGTGCATCGCGCTCCTGAGGAGATTATTGGTCATGAGGGGCAGTCTTCGGGGGGGAGAGAGATGGAGAGGTACCTATATATATATATATATATATCGTTTTTGTGAAATATTTTTGATTTTAATTCTTCTTGTAGAAGAAAATTATCTTTGATTTTTGCGATAAAAATTCTTCATAATAAAAGAAAATTATCCTTGATTTTTGCGATAAATATTCTTCTGATTAGAAGAAAATTATCTTGGATTTTTTCTATAAATATTCTTCTTGTGGAAGAAAATTATCTTCGAGTTTTGCGACAAAAATTCTTCTTGTAGAAGAAAATTATTTTCGATTTTTGCGACAAAAAATTCTTCTTGTAGAAGAAGATTATTTTCGATTTTTGCGACAAAAATTCTTCTTAGTAGAAGAAAAATATTTTTAAATTTTCCTGCGACAAATAGTAGAAGAAATCTTTTAGATATTTCTGTGATTTAGTTAGTTCTTCTTAGTAGAAGAATTCTCTTGTGAATTTTTCCAGAATTCTTTCGGCGATAGGCGTTCGTGTGACAGATACCACTTCTACGACCGGCTAAACTATTGATTAATATGACCGTGGCAAGGACCCCGCGATCGCCTAGAAATCTGTTCAGTCTGCCACTTATTCCGGACACATCTTTCATAAGAAATGACTTCAGAAATGGATTAAAGAAAAGGCTAGCTGCCCAAATTGCAGGCTTTTTCTTAGTCCGACTGACTTCCCTATATATACAGGCAACCGGCCAGTGACTAGAGCATTTGGTCAAGAGGCACCCCTGTGCACTTCACGGCAGATGACATCGTCTCTGACGCCGTTGCTCTCACTACTTACAAACCCGTGGCGAGATCGGTCAAATGAAGAAGTCCCTAGACCAAGTCCAGCGCGCGGGGCTGTCAGACGCGGGCCGGAAATAGGAGAAACATACTTAGATCTAGCAGGTCTACAAACACAAATTGGCGAGCTGGTCAGAGGGGAAATCTCGCGCTGCCTCAACAACTTCCGTGCCGAATTTCAAGTACCAGTACAATTGCGGCCGTGTTCAGTGAGGCTACTCAATTACTCCAATCGAGTAATCAACAATAATAGCGCTCATGGTGCGGGACAAGATCCGCCACCTCGGGCACCACTATCATCGCCTAGAATGCCACCAGGGCAGGATCCTCCTATGTTTGAGCGAACCGCTCGGCAATCGACTAATCAGTGGCACAGGCGTTCGTCAAGCCCGATTAAGGGATGGAGATTAGTATATGATGGTGACAATTCGCATCAATCCGTGGAAGATTTTATTTTCCGTGTAGAGGCATTAACGAATACCACCTTGTATGGCGACTTCGACCTGCTGATCAGACACGTACACACTCTGTTCAGTGATAGAGCTACCAATTGGTATTGGGCTTTATTTAGAATGAATCCCACACCTACTTGGGAGCAAATTCGAGCTGCTCTACTGACTGAGTGGGGAGACCCTAAAGACGACATTCGAATACGGCGCCAGATGATGAACAGGCGACAGGAAATTGGAGAAAATTTTGACCTGTACCTACAAGCTATTGTCGAACTGCGAAACCGGCTGCAGAACCCCATGTTGTAGCGAGAATTTCTAGATCTCATCAAAACAAAATCTTCTATCTGCCAGTCAGAGTCAGATCTGCTTACACCCGACACACTCGACAAACCAATTGCGGGCGTTGGTAGTGCAGATCCAAGCCACGCATACTCGAATCTTGACATCCCGCAGTTCTGGTGTGAAGAATAGAGCTGTTGCCCTGCCATCTTCGAATCCAAAAAATTCCTGGAGAATCCATCGTCATCAGGTTAACGAGATAAACCAAATCAATGTAGAATCAGACGATCAGATGTTCTCCAATTCTCCAGAGCTAGAAGTGGCCGAGCTACGCCCCAGCGCTCCCGGTAGGCTAGAATCAAAATGTTGGAACTGTGATCAGAGAAGCCACTATTACACAGACTGTCCTCGAACCCCTACAGGCTACTTCTGCTACGGATGTGGGCAGAAAGGGTCGGGAGAAAAAACATCAGCTTCCGGCCGAACTCACGCGGACACGCGGATAACGTCGACAACAGTTACAAAGTCCCAGGTAGCAGTCACAACGACTGCAGTGGCAGAGAGCAGTAACGCTCCTCAATAAATTCAACAGCACCGCTCGAATTGATCTCCTGGGGGACTATACAGGCGACGCTCGAGCGAAGACTTCGACAAACAATTGTCCTTACTGGACTTAGACTCCCGAATTTCACTTCGGAGAGTAATAATCACGACAGCGACTACCTATTAGACATTTCTTCGGATTCGTCACGGATCTTTGACGTTCCACTAATCCCAAATGCGACAAAACCTTCTCGCAATGCAGAGAGAGTCCAGTCTCCCGTGTATCAAATATTAAGGCGGCCACCAAACTCTGTGATGACGAGTAGCCATGAGCCTAATCAATATCCATTGACTCCATACCACCAGCATCTATAAGCTTATCGTGCGGTGAGAGAAAGGAATTTCTCATCAGCCATGGAGCCCCCAGAAGTGAGCACACCTGACTTAACTCGTTATACAGTCAGAAAAAAATCTACTGTTCGTTGGCGCGAACATAACAAACGCATCAAAGCCGAGAGAAAGAAGTTGGCCCATATAACTGTGACGATACCAGACGACATTCGGCCGTATGCTAAAGTACAGCTACTCGGGCAGGCTGTGTCAGGGTTGCTAGACAGTGTTGCCACTGTCAGTATCCTAGGCAGAGGAGCTCTACAGAAGTTGTCAGAAGCGGAGGTCAAATGGAAGAAGTACACGACGCAAGTAGAGGTGGCTAATGGCTAATGAAAAATGTTCATGGTCATGTGGACCTGGACGTCACCTTTCGTAGTGAGACCAAAAGCGTGCATTTTTACGCAGTTCTGGCGTCTATTTGGGTTGGCTCCAGATGTCCTAGGTGCGTTGGCGGAGGTGAAGCCAGGCCCGTTAGCTGCCTCAGACACTGACCGCCATCTTCTTTCAGAGCAAGAATCGAAACATCTTGAATCCACCAAGCAGCTAGTTCCATCTTTTGCGTCACTAGGCTTGGGAAAAACTTCGCTAATAATCCACCAGATCGACACTGGTGATGCCACTCCGATAAGACAACGTTTTTATCCTATATCACCAGCGGTACAAAGTTTAATGGACGTCGAATTGGAACGAACGTTATTACTGGGGGTGATAGAGGAGGCCCAGAGTCCCTGGAGCTCTCCAAACGTTCTAGTAAGGAAGTCAGGAAAGGTTCCACTCTGTTTTAACGCCAGCAGGGTGAATACAGTCATGAAGAAAGACGCCAATCCATTGCCACAGATAGACAGAATTCTGGGCCTACTGCCTCCAGCAAAATACATCTCAAGTCTGGACCTAAAGAACGCATTCTGGCAGATCCCAAGAGATCAAGAATCTCGAGAGAAGACCACTTTTACAGTGCCGGGTCACCCCTCTATCACTTAACGGTGATGCCATTCGGGCTTTTCAACGCACCTCATACTATGTGTCGCCTCATGGACAAAGTAATCCCATTCGATCTTCGCGACAATGTCCTATTGTACCTGGACGATTTACTAATTTTGTCCCAAGATTTTAATTCTCATATAAGACCATATAGCCCGAGTGGCAGAATGCTTGAGGAAGGCCGGCCTCACTATATGGAGAAGAGCAAATTTTGCATAAGAGAGACCAAATAGTTCCCCGACTATGAGGGGAAAGCGGTATAAAAACAGACCCTGACAAGGTTCAGCAATAGTTTAATACCCTACCCCTAAAACTGTTCGTCAGGTTCGTCGTCTATTGGGTATGGCAGGCTGGTATAGACGTTTCATACCAAATTATGCTGATTTGACTGCTTCAATAACTGACACCTTGAAAAATCCTAGCACGTTCAAGTAGACCACGGAGGCCCAAACGTCTCTTGAACAGTTGAAGCAAAAGCTTACATCTGCACCGTTATTAGTAAGTCCGGACTTCACTAAGCCATTCATAATTCAGTGTGACGCAGTCAAGAAGGAGTGGGTGGAGTGCTAATGCAACTTGATGACGATGGCCACGAGAGACCTATTGCCTACGTCTCAAAGAAGTTGAATTCCGTACAACGTAACTACACGGTCACTGAACAAGAATTTTTGGCTGCAGTACTAAGTGTCCAGAAGTTCCGACCTTTTATGGAACTGATGCCGTTTAAGATAGTGACGGATCATGCTAGCTTGAAATTGCTGATGTCTCAAAAGGACTCGCTCGGTGGAGTATGAAGCTTCAGAGCTTTGATTTCACTATTGAACGTCGGAAGGGAAGCCTCAACTTAGTACCTGATGCATTGTCACGGATATACTGTGATAGTTTGATATCTACCGAAAACACCGGTTCATAGGTCGAGCTTGGTTCTCCATACTTCGATTCGTTGGAGTATGAAGGGTTGAGGCAAAAATTTAAATCGGCCTCAAATATGATAACAGACCTATGTGTCAGAAAAGGTTACGTTCGCATCCGAACCGTTCCAAGGACGGGGGATCCAGTCCAAGAGGCAGAGCTTAGAAGCTTTGGATTCCACGAGGGTTTTCACCGAGGTAATTTCAAGAGTGCATGGTCCGCCACTGGCTTCACACGGAGGCATAGGAAAGACTCTGGAACGCTTGCGACGTCACCTGTATTGGCCCAAAATGACCGTCGACGTACGACAATATATAAGTTCATATGACGTATGTAAGGAAACAAAAGCTCCGAACAGCATCCTAAGACCTCCATGGGAACACAGTCCCAGACAGAGCGACCCTTGCAAAGAATATACATCGACTTATTAGGTCCGTATCCCAGATCTATAAACGGAAACATTTGCATGATTATTGCTCTTGACCACTTTTCAAAATACCCCGTGTTGAAACCGATTAAGAAGACCGCTGCTCATCAAATTTGTCAGTTTGTGGAAACTGAGCTCTTTCACATGTTTGGAGTCCCAGAACCGATATTAACAGACAATCGATCCCAATTTCGGTCGGCGCAGTTTGCGAAATTATTAGAGAAATACGGTGTGCAACATCTCCGAACTGCGGTGTACTCTCCGCAGGCCAACGCATTCGAGCGAGGCAATCGATCTATCCTATTGGGAATCCGAGCATGTCTGACTAATTAACAAAATAAATGGGACGATAAATTAAGTCATATTGCTAGTTCATTGCGGAGCTCATTACACCAAGTAACCGGCTTCTCTCCCTATAAAGTACAGTTTGGATTCCAAATGGTGGAACACGCAAGTTCGTATAAATTACTGAAAAACCTCGGGACTTTGAGCGAACCCATGGCATTAAAGGAGACCGGTAAAGTGCAGTTAATTCGTGCTAAGGGTCAAGAAAACTTGAGTCGTGCATTCGAGCAGGGCACAAAGAGTTAGAATCTGCGCTCAAAACCAGTAGAGTTTAAAATAGCTTAGCTCAAGAGGTATATAGAAGGAATTTCGTGCAAAACAATTTCCAGAATCAAGTAAGTGCCAAATTAGGACGAAAAGGAATTTCGCTATACGAACTCGAAAATCTCCAAGGAAAGTCAATAGGTGTCTACCACGCGAAAGATATTAGGCTTTGAGTGCCGGTTGGGGTAGCTGGAGGGGCTGTTAAACTCACCTCGAATTAGGAATTTCAATCCTGGTAGCTTGAAAAAGGCATCCAGCCAGCTTAACTAGTAAATTACAGGGTACCAATGTGCCGCTTTGGAACTACCAGCCTAGCGGCCGGTATACCTCTTGGTATTAAGCAGACTTTTTCTCACTACCTCGTGTGACAAGGCGTCAAAACCCCTCCCACATGGTACCCTACGGAAGCCGCGCTGCCGTAGGAATTCCATATAATAAACCGTCTCCGAAACTTTAAAATGAAGCTGCACTAGCACCCTTGATGTTTTTGTTTAATTTTTGAAGACTCAATCCGGGTGTGGTGACTTGGAGGCCCACCCTCGGACGGGTGTTGGTCTAGGGTCGGAAGGTGATATCAAGTGCGGAAAAGGTCTTGCAATTAGTTGATTAGGTTGCTTGTTGCAGGGCCTTCTCCAACGCGGCTAGGTGTTCGGAGTCTGGTGAGCCAGATTTTTTGGGTTGCTGAACTGCTGGTGCACCTTAACTTTCGGTACCGGCTTTGGGTTGGGCACTGGCCGGGGGTCGTCGGGGACACGGGGATGTGCCTCTGACTCGCCACGCACAGAAAAGTTTCGGCAAAGCCTTCGTGGCCTTTATACAGCTAGTGTAGCACCAATTTCCTCACTCTGCAGTGCTCTGGCGAATATTAGATAAAGGACGATGATCCTAGCATAACCCATCTCTGCCTTAACTGAGTAGATATTTCCCTTCTAATCACGTCTGGATTACGAGGATTTTGCTTTCCTGTCTGTTCTTCAATATTTCCTTACTCTGCGGTGGTCTGGCGAAAATTAGATAAAGGACGATGATCCTAGTATAACCCATCTATACCGTAACTGGGTAGATGTTTCCCTTCTAAACCCGTCTGGATTAGCCACGTTATATAGCTAGTGTAGCACCAATTTCCTTACTCTGCGGTGGTCTTGCGAAAATAAGATAAAGGACGATGATCCTAGTATAACCCATCTCTACCTTAACTGAGTAGATGTTTCCCTTCTAATCACGTCTGGATTACGAGGATTTTGCTTTCCTGTCTGTTCTTCAATATTTCCTTACTCTGCGGTGGTCTGGCGAAAATTAGATAAAGGACGATGATCCTAGTATATCCCATCTCTACCTTATCTGAGTAGATGTTTCCCTTCTAATCCCGTCTGAATTAGCCTCGTTACGATGATTTTTCTTTCCTGGCTGTTCTTCAATATTTCCTTACTCTGCTGTGGTCTGGCGAAAATTAGATAAAAGACGATGATGCTAGTATAAGCCATCTCTACCTTAACTGAGTAGATGTTTCCCTTCTAATCCCGTCTGAATTAGCCTCGTTACGAGGATTTTTCTTTCCTGGCTGTTCTTCAATATTTCCTTACTCTGCTGTGGTCTGGCGATAATTAGATAAAGACGATGATCCTAGTATAACCCATATCTACCTTAACTGAGTACATGTTTCCCTTCTAATCCCGTCTGGATTATCCTCGTTACGAGAATTTTTCTTTCCTGGCTGTACTTCAATATTTCCTTACTCTGCTGTGGTCTGGCGAAAAAAAGATAAAGGACGATGATCCTAGTATAACCCATCTCTACCTTAACTGAGTAGATGTTTCCCTTCTAATCCCGTCTGGATTAGCCTCGTTACGAAGATTTTTCTTTCCTCTCTGTTCTTCAATATTTCCTTACTCTGCTGTGGTCTGGCGAAAATTAGATAAAAGACGATGATGCTAGTATAAGCCATCTCTACCTTAACTGAGTAGATGTTTCCCTTCTAATCCCGTCTGAATTAGCCTTGTTACGAAGATTTTTCGTTCCTGGCTGTTCTTCAATATTTCCTTACTCTGCTGTGGTCTGGCGATAATTAGATAAAGGACGATGATCCTAGTATAACCCATATCTACCTTAACTGAGTACATGTTTCCCTTCTAATCCCGTCTGGATTAGTCTCGTTACGAGGATTTTTCTTTCCTGGCTGTTCTTCAATATTTCCTTACTCTGCTATGGTCTGGCGAAAAATAGATAAAGGGCGATGATCCTAGTATAACCCATCTATACCTTAACTGAGTAGATGTTTTCCTTCTAATCCCATCTGGATTAGCCTCGTTACGAAGATTTTTCTTTCCTGTCTGTTCTTCAATATTTCCTTACTCTGCGGTGGTCTGGCGAAAATTAGATAAAGGACGATGATCCTAGTATAACCCATCTCTACCTTAACTGAGTAGATGTTTCCCTTCTAATCCCGTCTGGATTATCCTCAGGATGAGGACTTTTCTTCCTGTCTCTTTTTTCATATTTCCTAAATGAGCGGTCGTGGTTCGAGCCACACATTGGGCGCCCACAAGGATGAGGCTTAGGACCGACTAGCTCAGTTCAGTCTAAGATAAGACCATTCTTCAGCATTTTTGACACCCGGAGCCAGTCATCGACCATGCCCTGTTATGGTCTCGTGTGTGGATGATCTTTTCACAGAAAAACAGCTGTGTGTAAACATGGCATGCTACCGCTATGTGCCGAGCGTGACATCTGCTAGTTAGAATTGTCAACGAGACAACAGGCACCATCGGAGGGAACAATGAAATCGGGGAAGAAAAAAGGCGGAAAAAGGGGACAGCTGACCATTCGGTTTTTGGTGACTGACCAGAAAAGATTGATAGAGTGAATTTTGCGTTTTTGAGGAGGAGGATAAAGAAAAGATCCGAGTCGAATAAGTGAACGGAGGTACTGAAGTGATTTTTTTATCAGAAAGTGACCGAGGAGCTGGATGCAAAACGGAGAGTAGATATCCGTACATGGTCCTGAGAAAAAGTGGAAAGCTAATGTGATCACGAAGATTTTCGTTGATTGAAGTGGCTAGAAGAGAGGGTGAGATTTTCATGTGCTAGCCGGCCGTAAAAATGGTGGGTGCTAAGCATTGACAAAACTGAAGGAAACCAAGCAAACAGAAACCCACATATATTTGTATTTAGCCGATAGCAAGGTATGTTATAAATTTTTGTAAGTACAGGCGCCGAGCATGTGGCAAAAATTATCACAATGAAACTCTCATGGTTAGAGGACAAAATCACGTCAGCGCTATTAGGCCAGCGGAGCACCTGTAAGGTAAAAGAGACGATACACTAATTTTACTTAATTTACGAATTTATATATGTGATATTGAACTTTTAAATATTATATTGACAAGATATTCTCACGATTGTCGATAGGACAACATAGTGCCGGTCCGAAAAGCACGCTATTATATGCAGTCGACTTTTTCGATAAAATGCATAATAATTACCAAATTTTCGTATATGTATGTGTTATTGAACTTTTAAATACTTTATTGAGACAAGATATACTTACGATTGTCGATAGGTCAACATAGTGCCGGTCCGAAAGGCACACTATTATATGCAGTGGAATTTATTTTTCGATAAAATATATAATAATTTCGCGTGTGACGTTAATGATCGAATTCGTACATCGGTTTCGTTAGGCGATGAAAACGCCTGTAAAGGAACTTGGACAATATTCCTCCTTTTTGCATAGTTTTAGTCATAGTTTAGTGATATCGAACTTTTATTTAACTCTTGAAGTCGGCATAGACAGTCTGAATTAGAATCTGACCTAGTTAGCATAGTGTTAGAGAAGAACTCGAGACGTTGGCAATACCAGTGAAACTGATAGTTCTTTATATTTTATGAATCTTATAAGTAGTGTTTAGGGAGCAGTTAGAGCCCCAAAGCCTCTGAGAGGACACGTAGGAAGAACCAAAGTTTCTTGAAATAGCCAATACGATTATCAACTGATTTCTAAGCGTTAGCCGATAGGTTATTATAGCCTCACAACGGTGGAGGGTCCCCAACAGGAGAATCCTCTTCGCACGCGGTATTAGTGTCCATAAAATACATTCGCGAAAAGGCCTTTTTGCGAAGCTTGGTAAGATTCTAGCCCGATGATAATAATTAAAAGAAATGATAAGTGAGAGGAAGCTCCTGTGAACATCCCACGTAGTTAAGCAATTGAAGTGACCTAGGAACTTCGTAGAGCTTTAGATTGAGCGTAGTATATGACTCAGCTGTTATTAAGTATAAGTAGCTGATGCCACAAGGAGACGAGAGGAGATCCAGACAAGCTGTAACGCTTTTGGGGTGAATATAAGAACAAAAAAAGAACACAACCTGTTTTGTAATTCGTACTAAGTCAGAAATAAACATGTACATTATGCAGTAATAGTCAGGGAGTTTCTCTCATTTTTCCCCTCCGGAGTGTCTCTTCTCTCCTCCTACAGGTGGACTGATAACGACATCTTAACCAATTGCCAAATATATCCTGGGCGGCCGGGGACGGCACGCAGGGGTCATACCATCTGATCCCTACCATCTCCTCCAGGTGAGTGTGTTTACTCTTTTCTTTGCATTAACTAGAATAATAGTAGATCGTCGTTCTTCGGATTTTTCCATTGTTTCTTTGTAGGCACGAAATTTTTGTTCATGGTTGAGTGCCAGGCAGGTTTTTTTTTATTGGTGAATCCACCCCGCACTATCCGCATATAGACCGAGGTGCTAGCGTGCCAGCCTGTACACTGTCACTGGGTGAGCTGCCACTATTGCGGGTAGGCGGAATATAAGTCTGGAGCTCACTCACAAATTTTCGTAGATCCATAACAAGGAGCTTGTTCCACAGATTGCACAGCAGGCTGACTTCGTGCAGGGATCAACGGGAAATGGCCAATAACTGGCCGATGACTCCAGCTTGAAGTGGGCTGAACCGGATAATTCAATATTTGGCTTGTATAGGTCGACGGCAGGTGTCTATAAGAAGACACAGAAATATTGGGTAGCGAGCTGCTAGTAGACACTGCAGGTGTAATTGAATGAACTATTGCTGCGCTCGCTGAGATAGGTGATGCTACCGAAGTTGTAGTTACAGAAGTTGTAGTTGACGTAGTAGTAGTTGTAGGGGAAGAAGTATTTGCCAGAGAAGAAAAGTCTTCAAAAACTCGCTGAACAAATCCCGCGCCACTTAAAGTCTTATCCAACCCGTCCATCTTTGATAGTTTAGCTACTTGATCAGTTATTCCTGACTCTATGGCTGTAACGGACGCAGCCTGTTCTTGTTGCAATTCGACCTTGACTTCGTTAGCAAGCTCTTCCACCAAAGCTGCTGCCATGGCCTTGATTTCATTCGTCAGCTCTTCAGCTGTTTGGAATCCTTTTTGAGCACCTCAATTAACCAAAAGAGATCACCAAATGCCGTAACAGTGTAGAGTTTATTTAAATTCTCGAAAAAAAGATTGATCTTCCAGAGGAGCAAGGAATTTCTATCATTACGAAAAGTTTTAACTCGTTTTAAAAAGACTTAAAATGGAAAATAATAACTTAGTTAAGATTGCGAGACATTGAAGAATTCAATTAGAAATTTAAACACTGAAACGGGTATTTCAGTGGGACAAAATGTTTAAGGAAATATTTTTCTAACACCACATACTTGACACCAATTGTAACGTTTTTATCTACTGGATAAAAATATGCTCCGGCCGAGCGCTAAACGAGGGAGCAATTTTGTACTAATATTTAAAAACTCCTTTAAGAAATTCCCTGAAATCTTCGCAATTTAAAAGGGTTACGACAATATATAATTTACGTGATGTTAGTAATAAGATTATTTTAAAAGAAAATTTATTTTGCTGCATCTGACTTTGTACTCAACTGATCAGTGTTTGGCAGCTGATTCACTTGGTTCTCTATTAAGGTTTAGGATTGGGATATTCTCCATTCCAGTCGAGGCCCAGAATAAAGTGAAGTTAGTAATTCTGACTGCAGTCGATACCCACATAAAGAATCCTTTATCACAGTCGAGACCCGCGATAAACAGTTTTGAGTTAGTAATTTGTCCTTACTGCAGTCGCTACCCACAGAAAGAATCTTTATCACAGTCGAGACCCGCGATACAGTGTTTGGTGTTAGTAATTTATTCTTATTGCAGTCGATACCCACAATCAGAATCTTTATTACAGTCGAGATCCGCAATAAGGAGTCTGATTTTGGTAATTTATTCTTGCTTCAGTCGATACCCATAGTAGCAATCTTTATTTTACCTGCTGTCAAAAATAAGATCTTTAATCCAGTCGGTACCCAGAATAAAAATCTCTATTTTCAACCCTTTAACCAAAATAAAGCACTTGTTTGATTAGTTTTAAATTCTTATTGCAGTCGCTACCCACCATAAGAATCTTTATTTTAGTCGCTTATCAAAACAATACTCTTAATCCAGTCGAGTCCCAGAAGAAGAATATTTATTTCAATCGTCAACTAAACAAAGTATTTGATTTGTTAAAAGAAAATAGAACACTGGGAAATAACACTAGGAATAGATAACCAGTTGATCACTGCACTGCCAAACTGGAAAAAAGATCGAGTCAAGTCAGAGTGTTGTTTATATAGCCAGAGTTTGTACAAGGCACCAAAGAACGGTAGTCAAAGGCGCATGGCAACAATATTGGCATAGCAACAACTGGCATAGCAACAATAACCTGACATAGCAACTGCACTTCATTATTTGTCATGAAGTCTAACCAGTTTAGTTATTGCTGCTAACAAGCTACTCTCAACTTATTATCTAAAAAAAATATTTTATGTAAATTCAATCTATTTCTAACTCAATATGGTCCAAATGTATAATAAAAAAAAGAAACTTTCGCGTTTTTTTGAATTAGATATTTTACTTACCAGGACTAGTTTGTACATTCTTAAAAACAGTACCTTCAGCTGGCTTAGACGTAGCTGGAAGCAGCACGCACGAGTTGCTGCACTTGTTCTTAGATATACCATCACAGTATTCCACTGCGCAGTAACTTCTTGTGTGCTAGCTGCAGTTAATTGTATACGTATTAGTACGCTACGGTTTGAAACTAGGAATTTTCGGATTTTTCTTCATATTCTGTTATGGTCGTAGCATATGGTATGTAGCAGTATGCTACACTGAGACTAGATACCCCATATACACTCGGCCTACTAGTTTCTGTATGGATGGAGATCTATACGCGCCAAACGCACCCAAAAAGAAAAAAGAGGAAGAAGCATCCGGGAGGAAGAGTTTTTTGGCAAGAAAGAGTGCAAGTTGGAAAACAAAAATTAATAATCAAAAGAAATCGAGGAAGGTTAAAAGTAATCCGAGAAATAAAGTGAAAAGATCGAGAATACCGAAATAGTCAAGAAAGCCAATTAACATCGAGGAAAAAACGGTAGCGAGTTTTTTAAATGTTGAATAACCCAATGAGCGGCATCACGAGTATAAATAAAAAGCAGAAAGAAACCCTGCGAACATTAGAATTGGTGTAAAGGGTACATCACGCTCATCAGGAAACGGCTAGGAAAAAGTGTAGGAAGTAAAAGAAATAAGCGAGTAAGTACGCATGCTCTCCTTTGCAATATTGTGCTTCAAATGCGACAATAATAACGATAGAATTTCGCGAGATTTTCCGCGGCCGATGAACTTCTTCGTACCTGCATGCTTGAACTATTGACGTATGTCGTGAGAAATATTGGACGAATAGGCGGCAGTGCGAGCTTGTGGTTGTTAACGCATTATAGTGCATATACTAGTATTAGAGTTAGTGAGCTACGGAGTACGAGCCCTTAGGCTTCTTTATTTAGGTTGTATATTCATATTATCATAATTTTGTTTTTTTGAATTTTTAATTGTAATGTCTAGCTAACCACAAGGACGTCTTTGCGGCCTGTTGTATGAGTGCAATCACAAGGGATCGTAGAATAGGTTCTTGTTTTTATTTCATTTCATTTCAGAGAATGGCGTCGGAACTTCAGGAGGCCTTCTTGAGACTTGCAGACTACAGTAATTAAAATGTTTGAGTACCTATCATGTAGTGACCTCATAACAAACGTTCCCTCGGGTTGTCTTAAGATCGTTTAATTATGTAATTGCTTCCGAACTTATACCTACTGCTATGGTCACGACCCGACTGGTCTCTCCATCTATCTACGCATAACATCTTTCTTTTGCGTGCCAATTTCATTAAATTTCTGCGAATTCCTGATGATTTACAAAGTTCTGATACATACAGTATGCGTAAGCTCATCAATGTGATAACCTCAAACTAAGCTGGATTGTCTTCCCTGGATTCTGTAGCGTATACCCCATACGCTACCTTCGCCCCGCCCCTTTTTTTACCTTACGTCACATTTCGCTTACCTTTTGGCTCCTTTACACCGCCCCGTAGAGAAAACCCCATAATTTCTCCCAGACACCAGAAAATAGGCAAAGAAAAGTTTATTTAATTTCGGAAAGAGAGAAGAATGTTTCTCTTAAAATATAAAAAAAAGAAAAAAAGATTCCAATTTGTGCATAACTCGCACAAATTGCAATCTTTAGATGAAACCTGCAGAGAAGAGAAAATTCATTTTAAAAACCCTGAAAAGAAGAAAGCGCAACAACACAAAAATGCCACACAAAAGAAATTTTGTTGCAAACGAAAAAATTCTAAAATCTGCAAAACGCGCACAATTTACAATTTTTTTTTAAATAAAAACTTACCGCTAGTCTCCAACATCGAGACGACGAAAACTGTAACTCGCCTAGCTGTAACACATCGCATGATACCATCATGCAATGTATTGCAGCAGGTTCGCAAAAGAAAATTCCGGAAAATTCGGCTCGAAAAACTGATATTCTCTGCTACTACAAAGAATAAACACACACCCGCACTCCGGCAGCAGGCCAGATGTTAGCAAGATTCGTAAACTGGAGAGAACAGAAAAAAGAACACAAAAATGCGCGCCTGCCGGTGGCTGGGGATTGTGAGTCGGGTGCGATGTACGCAGCTTCCGTGGAGGCAGTTAGTTTTGGGATCGTGGGTGAGGCCATTAAATAACGAGTAATCCTGGAATTGCTATCGCGCAGAACTGGTCCCCGGGAGTTTGTTCTTTTTGATTATTCTTTTGGAAAAATCAGCCGACTTTGTCTTATTGAGTGAAATTTTTAGAAATACTTTCGAACAGCATTCGAATCAATTAATCGCGAATTTGCTTGTGATACGCATAAGGATCGCTCCGTGGAAAAACCAAGGGAAAAGAAAGTTCCCATGATAGTGCGCGCATTAGCAGAGAGGTTGCCGGTTACCTGTGCGTCAGTTAGACAGGTACATTCTGTTAAAGAAAAGAAAAATTTAGTGAGATGGGTATATATTACAAAGTTTAAGGTAACATACCTAAATTTATTCTGCGATAAATGCGTCAGTTTGACAGGTACATTCTGTGAAAGAAAAGAAGAATTTAGTGAGTTGTGTATATGTATTACAAAGTTTAAGGTAACATACCTATTTCATTCTGCGGTAAATGCGTCCGTTAGACAGGTACATTCTGTGAAAGAAAAGAAATAATTTAGTGAGTTGTGCATATATTACAAAGTTTAAGGTAACATACCTATTTTATTCTGCGATAAGTGTGTAAGTTTGACAGGTACATTCTGTGAAAGAAAAGAAATAATTTAATAAGTTGTATCTATCTCAAAGCTTAAGTTTAAAAATAGTATATATATATCTCCTCGATAACTTAGCTGCGCATCAGTTTGGCAGCAACATTCGGCGAAAGAAAGAAAGTAATTAGTTAAAAATAATACATATTAGTCGCTGTTAAATTACCTGCGCCAGTTTGACAAGAACATTCTTTGAAATAAAGAAAATAATTAATGAATTTCATATATATATTTCGAAGGAAAAATAATACAAATTGGTTTGATGTTAAATTACCTGCGCTAGTTTGTCAGGAACATTGTGTGAAAGAAAGAAAGTAGTTAGTTAAAAATAATACATATTAATTCGTTGTTAAATTACCTGCGCCAGTTTGACAGGAATATTCTGTGAAATAAAGAAAATAATTAATGAATTTTATATATATATTCCGAAGGTTAAAAATAGCATTCATATTAGTTCGATGTTAAATTACCTGCGCGTCAGTGATGGCAGGAACAGTCTGTGAGAGAAAGAGATAAATTAGTGAGTTATATATACATATTCTAAAGCATAAAATCACATACCGATTCCATTCGTCGATGAGTTACCTGCTCCTCAGTAATGACAGGAACATTCTGTGAAAGAAAAGAAATAACTGAGTGAGTCTTATATATTTTAAAATATAGAAATAACGTATATATATTGGTTCATCGATCTATTTACCTGTGCATAGCCTACCATCACTAATAGCGAATTTCCTTCGGTACTTGCAAACGAATATATACCTGTGTACTTATATGTGGCTGTGTGTGTCTAATTCCGCGCGAATAAGCGGTGAAGAAGAAAACCGTAAGAGTGTTAAGCCACGTGCAACATACTAAATAAATAATTACAAAAAAAAATTTAATAATAATACTACATAGAAATAACAGAAAAAAAATTTAGTATACCGTGAAAGAAGAAGCTTGGCAAGAAGTAATGCAGATCTAACCAATTCACTGTTGGCGCTTGGCTGTAATTTGGGGACACAAACCAGGTATTCCTAAGGACGCTGTAAGTTTAGTTAAGTAAATTTTTCCTTTGTTTTACTCTTAGTCCAATAAGTTTTTTTTTCTTGCTCATATTGTCTTCCTACAGTTAAGTTTTTTTTTATTGGTAGCTAAAAACCCGTCTAAATTCGCCTAGAAATAAGTATAGCGTTGGGGCCATCTCCCTTTGAGGTGTGCTACATTTCTTTATCCATGCCTCAGCAGATATTCGATTAGTAGGGCTTATCCTAGAAGCTAAGAACTAGCCCTAAGGGTTGTCGTTAACAAAAAAAAAAAGATAAATAAAAAAGAAAAAAAAATTGTCAATGTGTTCAGAATCGTAACAAGTTGTGTTGTTATTCACGAGGCAGTCCTTTGACTTCCCCTCCTTCTACCTTTTTCTTTCTTTTTTATGCTGATCTACATACATTCATTTAGGTACGCTTGGTTTTGTAAGCTGAGTGGGATGATAAAGGCCGAGTGATTTGGGAGATGAATGTTTGATGAATAAGCAACGAGTTTGCCACAGCCCAGTATACCAGCTTCGATGAAGGTCTAAAAACATACACGCGGAGTAGTTTAACACATACACACCCCCATGCAATGGGGCTAAGTCATAATTTCTTTTTCTTGTGGTCTTGACGACTTAGCCAGGGTGGTCGGGGGGCTGGGCCCAAACGTCAAGCCTGGGTCACATCAACACCCGTGGGCCACTTTTCTCTCCTCCTTTTCTCACTGCGTCGGTGATTCTCCGGGTGGTATTACGATTGTTCGGCGTTGGAACATACTCCACTATTCTGTTCTACGAAAACAAAAATGCATATACATTTTTTTTGCTCTCCTTTCAGCTTTAGGTACAGGAGGGACAATGCCTGGTTCAGCCCTAAGGTCGTAACTTTTTTTGTCTTCCAGCTTTTAATTTCATTAGTCCGTCCGTCCGTCCGTAGTCAATATTTAGTCCGTCCTTCAGTCCGGTGTATAATTGACACAGCTTACTAGCATCTAAAGGACGTGGGTGACAAGAACCACCCCAATCCGACTGTATACATGCTGTGTCGTCACACACAGAAATCCTGGTGATGATCTTGTGGCAAGGTATGCGGGCCGCGTGGTCTCCTTATACTCAGGTGGAAGTGAGTGTGAGTATAACTGTCAGCGGGAATACCTTTGCGTTACAAATGGCGCCCAAACTTAGGTTTTTTTTGGTATCCAGTCAGGCTTCACTTGGCTAAAGTACAAGTACCATTTCACGTTTAATTTTTGATTTTTCTGGTCGCCCATTTGTGTTACAAATGGCGCCCAAACTTAGGTTTTTTTTTTGTCTCTAGTCAGGCTTATTATATTGACATTAGATCCGATATATTAATAGTTCTCTCGGCAATATATACATTTTTTTAGGTTTTAGCAACATCATTGAATCTTTCCGCAGGATTGTTTCCTTTTCTCGTTCTGCTACTTACCACTAGTAAATTTTCCTCGGGGAAATCTCCAGGGCTGCCTTTCCGTTTATGGGTAGTCATAGACGAGGATAACATTTTTTTCTCTTTCGCCTTAGTTATCGCTGTGCGTTTGTATACATAGGTATAATAATGGATTTTACTTATCTAGCGCCAGAGGAATTGGAAGTAGAATTTTCCGCTTGTGGAATTCCGCCCACCGCCCCAGATGCACGACAGCAGCTGGTCGAGCTATACCGCGTAGAGCGTGCCAACCCTAGAATGGTTCCAGAAAAGTCTCGTGCACACAAAAATCCGAGGGGCGAACTAACCTACCTTGACGGCCGCATCGAGGTACTTTAATATCGCCTATTGTCCGCCCCATTGCAATATGATGAAGACCACCTGAGGTACCGGACGCATGTCCTCCATACGCTCGACAGGGCCCAAAGGCTGGGTATTACGTCGCCGACAGTCCGAACACAGGTCCAGGCACACGGCAGAACTTTGGAAGACATGTTGGGTAAAGTCGACGCGATCTCTAGTGACGCTATAGAGACGCTTGATAGAATCTCCACAGAGATTCCCACAGAGTATGGTACCCATGGTCGTCGAGTCTCACCCCTTACTACCATTACGGAAAACAGTCAAAAAGTTCCCACGCGGACAGGCACTATTCAAAAAACCTTGTTCATACCATCGCGGACACTAGCCGCTTACTAAGTCTTCCAAAAGCAATCACAAGGAGCCCACAATTTAACCCAGACTTATCTGACATTTACGGCCAAGGTCTAGATAAGACCGGCGAACTCCATATTTTCGCGACGTTTGAAATGTCACCCCGGGGTAAAAAGAGACGCAGAATCGAATGGGCGCGTTCGCGTCGCTTAATTTTTCACGGATTGCGGGATAATCGCGAATTTTCGAATTTGCCTTTACACCAATGAGTGCGAAAGAGACACAAAGGTGTGAAAGGGACACGAATAAAGATGAACGAAAATGAATTCTGAGAGGAATTTGGTAAATTGAACTAAAAGATGGCGTATCGATAAGTAATGGCACAGATTCTGAAAACTTATCATAATTACGTGAAATTAAAAAGAATTCCTATGGGAAAGATGTCAAAAAATGCAATTTGTAATTTGGCATCAAATGACTACAACAAATTCACATATTGTAGTCAAATTAAGCTTAAAAATTGCATAATTCATTTTTATGGATCTGAAATCGGAACAAATTTTCTTATAAAAATGGGGTTCATTCGCTCATTCTTTCTTCTTATTTTCAAAGTTGTCAAAGTGCGAGCACATGCAATAGCATTCCTCCCACAATTTGCAAGTTTTTCATAAAGTGTCATCGATAAAGGAAATAGAAATTTCAGCAACTTTAGTATATTCTTCAACAATCGAAGCAGTAAAAATTTCAAAGGCAATTCGCAACAGCAACAAATTTTCAAGTGAATTTATTGGTTGAATTTTTAATAGCAACAAATTTCAATTAAATTCAAGGTAACTTTGTGAATTAATCATTTATATTCAATTTGGATTAAATTTCATTGTGTTTGCATGCCAGGTGTTGGTCATACACACATGAATGAATTTAACAAGAACGATTGAATTTTTTATTCTTAATTTCTTCCTTTCAGCCATTTAACTAATTCACTCAAGTAAATCGAAATTTCTAACAATTATTCATCGTGTAAAAAATATGCCATTAGGTCATTTTTACACAACATAATAATTGGAAACTAGATCTACCTTGAGTTCCAATTACTATTTACTTTCAGCCATTAGTAAATATATTAGTTAAGAAATAGAAAGGAAAATTGTTTTTACTTTATATATATATATGAAATTGTAACGTAGCATAATTTTCTAATTTGTTATTATTGAATAGAAAGAGATAAATTCGAGTAAAATATAGTTCCTTTTTGTACATTTCAATTTCCTTTAGTTATTAAATACATAACAACACAGTGAATCAGTGAATTGCAAGTGAAGTTTCTAAGCTTTTACTTGTAAGTTGAAGGAAGTAAATTTGACATATTGAAATAATTGTTCAAGTAATTAATTTTCTCATAAAATTAATATTTGTTTAGTCAATAGTATTATTCGTTTGCAATAAATAATTGAGTGAAGAATAGAGTGACAAATTTTTTTTTTTATTTAACCGCTACACTTCACCAGAATATTTATTTCAGCGTACGTGGATTCTTGTTCGTAATTGCAGTTTTCTTTCGAAAGGCAATTATAGGAATTGACAGATTTCATTAAGCTGTAATTTGCGAAGGCAGTCTATTCGTATTTGTCAATTAGTGGAATTGACATATCAGCTGTGGTAAAACATTTTGGTGGTTCCATCCAGGAGTCGCTCTACTCACTTGATTATTGAGCTACGTTTATACGCGAGAACGTCATAATTTTGTAGACTACGTTTATAGGCAAGAAATTTCAATTAATTAGTTCATTGGTTCACACAGAGATAGCGTAGCAAAATAAGATTAATTTTTCTCTATTTTCATTTCTTTACTCGAATTTGATTTCAATCAATAATGACAGACGTAAAGGGGTTGTTAAATAAGGAACGGGCAATAAGAAATCGCCTGATTAAATCCATGGAGTGGCAAACAAGCGATATCAGAGAACCGATCAAAGGGTTTCTACGAAGCAAAGCTCTCAGAGATAAGGAGAACATGGCTCGAGTATGAGAAAATTGACCAATTGATCAACGAATTTATCCTTGCAACCCCACCAGAAAGCACGCTGAAATATATTTCCGATGACACATTTAGTATATTAGAGACAACTTATTGCAATTATATAGGTACATTATACGATGCAATTAATCCCACAACAGAGCTGACAGATTCCACACTTTTGTTTACACAACAAACACGTGTGGAAGAACAACAAAACATTCTTCCTAAGATCACATTACCAAAATATAATGGTGATTATGATGGATGGCGCTCGTTTCATGATCTTTACGTCGCTGTAGTACACAATAATACAAGTTAGAAAGACGTTCAAAAACTGTATTATTTGAAAGGTTCTTTAATAGGAGATGCGGAAAAACTACTACGGCACACTCCTATAACAAATGAGGACTACTTACCTGCCTGGAACAAATTAAAGGCAAGGTACGAAAACAAAAAGATATTGGTCAATCATCAACTAAAGATACTGATAAGTCAGTCGAAATTAAACACAGAGACTACAGCTGGTTTAAAAGCCTTAACCGACACCACAGAGCAATGCTTACAACAATTAAAGAGCCTACAAGTAGACATATCAACATGGGATGTGCTACTTATTCATTTAATAGTTCAGAAGCTGCCCTTCATATCGCTGAGACTTTGGGAAGAACATCAAGGAGCATCACAAGAGCTTCCTAAATATAGACAGTTCAGCTCGTTCCTAGACAATCGTTTGAAAATATTAGAAGCACTTACGGATACTCTGGCGCCCAGAACAAGTCATGCCAAGAGTGTATCCAAACCAACTACGACCAAGACATACCATGTAGTTGAATCAACAAAGCCATTATACGTAGTGAACATGAAATGTTCAGCATGTACTGACAAGCATCTTCTTCAAAATTGCAAGAAGTATCAGAAAATGGACATCAAAGGTAGAAAGTGGTTCATCAAGTCAAATGGCCACTGCTATTATTGTTTGTCTAAGAAACATTCACTTAAAGAATGCTCCAGTCGTCATCGATGTCTTGAGTGCAAACAAAGACATCATACGACAATTCATGAGGATGTAACTGCAAACAGGTTACACCAAGACGTAACTGCAAACAGGTTACATACGAAGGATGGAGATGCAAAAAATCTTCATTCTAGATCAGTTGAAAGCGAAGACAAGGTAAATCGAGTTCAACAAAACAACAGCGATAGTAATGATTGCATACAAGGAAAGTCATGCAACAGACAAGACACTGGAGGCTCACAAATCACTCAGGCCTATATGAATAGGGAGCGATTGTCGGCATTACTATCCACAGCGTTGGTGAAGGCTCAAGGAGCAAATGGAAAACCACTGATATTGCGATGTTTAATTGATCCCGGATCAGAGTGTTCATTCATAACACAATCTGCATCCCATAGGTTACAAGCTAAGTGTAAGGAAACATTAGTAGTTGTAACAGGGTTGAACAAAAGCCCAATGAGTAACGTGAACAAGCAAACGAAGCTCAAGTTACAATCTTGCTGATCAAATGACACAGCAATAGAAGAAAACTTCCTGATCATCAACAAGGTCACTGATAGTTTACCAACTACACCAATTACAAAGGAAAGCTATCAACACTTAGACAACTTAGAGCTAGCAGATCCCACTTACTGGAAGCCTGGCAAAATAGACGCTTTATTAGGTGCCAAGATTTATGCTAGAATAGTACAAGAAGGCATTGTACGAGGTTCAAACAGCAGTCCAACAGCAACCAGAACAATGTTTGGTTGGATACTAATAGAAACAGCTGAGAATATACCGAAGATCAGGCCAATAAGAACATTCACCACAACCAATCTAGAGCCGCAACGTGAACAGTGGTGGAAAACGAAGGAGGTTTCAGCAAAACCTGGTCAAGAAAATCAAAGACACTGCCTATTGCCCATGGTTAGCAAAACAATACCCTTCTCTACGATTCAAGTATACCATGCTGGACCAATAAAATTAAGGACAAAGCTACGAAATACCAAAATAAAAGGGGCTTTTTTTTGTATTTTTATTTGTATGGCAACCAAGGCTATACATATTGAACTGGTATCTAGCATGAAAGTAAATGCTTTCATAGCAGCTCTGAAGAGATTTGTCAGCAGATGAGGTATGTGCACAGAAATCTATTCAGATTGTGGCACAAACTTCTTGACCGGCAAATCAATTCTAGACAAGGAATTACAACAAGCAATGAAACAAGCTTGGCCAGCTGCTACTGAATACTTGTCAAACAAATCAATTTCATGGCACATGAATCCACCAGCAACTATCAATTTGGAGGATTGTGGGAATCGAGTACGTAATCCATCAAACACCACTTACGAAGATCCATTGGCAGCTCCAGCTTCACACTTGAAGAATACGCAACGCTACTCACACAAGTAGAAGCCTGCTTAAATTCAAGGCCCTTATGCCGAGTGAACAATGATGCAAGTGATCAATTTGTTCTGACTCCTGGACACTTTCTAATAGCACAATCGCTAAACGCCATTCCAGAGCCAAATCTTAATATGGACAACGTAACACACTCCAGTCGATGGAAAAGTGTGCAACACATGGTACAAAAGTTCTGGAACGATTGGTCTAAGGATTACTTAAACCAACTCCAGAATAGACCAAAATGGTTTCAACTAGAACCTAACATCTGCAAAGGAGATGTGGTGTTATTAAAGGTTGATAGTGCTGCCCCAACTACCTGGCCATTAGGTGTTATTGAAGAAGTCCACCCAGGAGCTGATGGACTAGTTCGTGTAGTCAGAATCAAAACACAGACAAGTACATGTGTCAGGCCTATCAATAAAATTTGTAGGTTACCGTTAAACTAATTAACAAATATGTGTAAAACTAACACATTTGTTAAATGTTGTGCTGTCCCCCTAAAACAAAAAAAAACATTACTTATTAGATTTTATTTACAGATGTCCGAATTTACAGGCGACCAAGATATTTTAGATATCTATGATGATATCAACTTCAATTTTTCGTTACTTGGTAGTCCTCTCAACGCTCCTGCATACGACTTAAGCGAATTTAATAGCGTATGGTCCGACATCGTAAAGGCTACTGCAGATTCAGAGCCAGAACTTCAAGGAACAGCTGCTTCATCCACAACAAGTACGCAGAATCCAGAAAAACCAACTACGTCATCAACGACTGGCGAGCAGGACTTGTCCAGGATAGCGAAAGCTTACCAGGCTGTATAAGGAGATACTCCACAGACGAAGCCAGTCATGTAGGACCCTGCGATAATTAATGGTGCCCAAGTCAACGATTTGCAAAGACTTCTAGTCACTACCACAATCAAGGAAGCGGAAATGAGAATCGAGAACTCGTTTCAGCGGTTTACAACTCGAGAAAGGGTGGACATATTCCTGTCAAGGGATACCATAAAAAGAATTAACTTCTATGACATACAACAACGCCGAAATAGAGAAAAGACGATTAACTTACCAGATCGCTATCAGGTACGCCTGCGTGTACTTGCTAATGGCAAGCTGCATCTTTTCAAGTACCATAAAAAGGTACACGACAAATACAAAAACGGTTGAACATGAATGTTCAACAGGAGGGGGAATGTTCGACCAACCTAAAAGGAAAAGAAAAATTAGACTAAAAATAAAAATAAAAAAACATCTTGCCAGCACCTGACGTGTCAACAGGTGCAAAGGTCCCACGACGACCTGAAATAAAAAAAAATGAATTAAAAAATTGAACTAAATCAAAATAAACAAATTAAGTATCTACTAATTAGTTTTTTTTGTAAACAAACATACAAAAACCACAACAACATTCTGTTTGTATGGTGGTAGGTAAGCCACCACATAAGGCACACAAAAAATAACAATTCCTAAACATATATATTTCAAGTTTTCTCAGCAGAAAACACTTCAAAACATAAAATATATATGTATTAAACACAAAAAAATAACTTTTCAACACATTTGTAGATACCTAAGATGAGAATTTGTAAAATAAACTCACCTTGTCAGGTATATACAGTATGAGGAAAAGTTGTAATTTTACGTAACACCACGAAAAGGGATTAACAAAAAAACGTATAAATACCTGTATTAATGTATAAATCCCACGTTGAATACCTCCAATTAGCACAACACACATAATTCACTACAAATTCAACAATATTATAACTCGCGCGCGGCTGCCATTACGAATCTAAATAGACCGGCGAACTCCATATTTTCGCGACGTTTGAAATGTCACCCCGTGGTAAAAAGAGACGCAGAATCGAATGGACGTGTTCGCGTCGCGTCATTTTTCACGGATTGCGGGATAATCGCGAATTTTCGAATTTACCTTTACACCAATGAGTGCGAAAGAGACACAAAGGTGTGAAAGGGACACGAATAAAGATGAACGAAAATGAATTCTGAGAGGAATTTGGTAAATTGAACTAAAAGATGGCGTATCGATAAGTTATGGCACAGATTCGGAAAACTTATCATAATTACGTGAAATTAAAAAGAATTCCTATGGGAAAGATGTCAAAAAATGCAATTTGTAATTTGGCATGAAATGACTACAACAAATTCACATATTGTAGTCAAATTAAGCTTATAAATTGCATAATTCATTTTTATGGATATGAAATCGGAACAAATTTTCTTATAAAAATGGGGTTCATTCGCTCATTCTTTCTTCTTATTTTCAAAGTTGTCAAAGTGCGACCACATGCAATAGCATTCCTCCCACAATTTGCAAGTTTTTCATAAAGTGTCATCGATAAAGGAAATAGAAATTTCAGCAACTTTAGTATATTCTTCAACAATCGAAGCAGTAAAAATTTCAAAGGCAATTCGCAACAGCAACAAATTTTCAAGTGAATTTATTGGTTGAATTTTTAATAGCAACAAATTTCAATTAAATTCAAGGTAACTTTGTGAATTAATCATTTATATTCAATTTGGATTAAATTTCATTGTGTTTGCATGCCAGGTGTTGGTCATACACACATGAATGAATTTAACAAGAACGATTGAATTTTTTATTCTTAATTTCTTCCTTTCAGCCATTTAACTAATTCACTCAAGTAAATCGAAATTTCTAACAATTATTCATCGTGTAAAAAATATGCCATTAGGTCATTTTTACACAACATAATAATTGGACACTAGATCTACCTTGAGTTCCAATTACTATTTACTTTCAGCCATTAGTAAATATATTAGTTAAGAAATAGAAAGGAAAATTGTTTTTACCTTATATATATATATGAAATTGTAACGTAGCATAATTTACTAATTTGTTATTATTGAATAGAAAGAGATAAATTCGAGTAAAATATAGTTCCTTTTTGTACATTTCAATTTCCTTTAGTTATTAAATACATAACAACACAGTGAATCAATGAATTGCAAGTGAAGTTTCTAAGCTTTTACTTGTAAGTTGAAGGAAGTAAATTTGACATATTGAAATAATTGTTCAAGTAATTAATTTTCACATAAAATTAATATTTGTTTAGTCAATAGTATTATTCGTTTGCAATAAATAATTGAGTGAAGAATAGAGTGACAAATTTTTTTTTTTATTTAACCGCTACACTTCACCAGAATATTTATTTCAGCGTACGTGGATTCTTGTTCGTAATTGCAGTTTTCTTTCGAAAGTCAATTATAGGAATTGACAGATTTCATTAAGCTGTAATTTGCGAACGCAGTCTATTCGTATTTGTCAATTAGTGGAATTGACATATCAGCTGTGGTAAAACAAGTTTACTTGATCTTAACGACTTGTGTGACAGGTTCGAAAAACTCTGGTCCGACATAAAAGCTCCTCGTGGAGCACCTCAACGACCTGTCGCGCGAGCTATATTTAGATAGCCCTTGCCTCATAGATAGCGCCACAACCGACTACCAAGCATGCGTGAACGCATTGCAGACAAACCCCAGATTTCCTCAAGCTAATAGGAACACCAGCCACCACAACCCAGATCCCGACTAAAATGTTGGAATTGTGCCTCGGAGGATCACACCTACCACGATTGTCCCGTTGGTCCACAGCACATTTTTTGCAATAGCTGTGGAACGGCCGGTGTCATTAAAACCCAGTGTAGAGCCTGTGCGACGGAAAACCACAGGGGGAGTCAGAATTTTACGGGAACCTCGCGTATCTGGACTCCGAGCAGGGTTCCCAGACGAACTACCGAAAACGTGGCGATGAATACCGAGCCCGAGCGGCATCGCTAGGCACTCGGTGTGTCGATGAAAGTTGTCAACCTGTCCAATACAAACCAGACATCCCACCAGCTTTAGTTGAGCAGGCCCGGCAGGAAACCCCAGATACGTCCCAGAGTAACCCACGAATGTACCAAACAACATCTAGAGATATCGTAGTACAGGCAGTACTCAACAGTGCTACTGACCCGGAATTCTCAGAAGCTGATAGCTGCAGCTGTTCCAAATCCGATGATACAGTGTTCATCGACACCTTTTCCTCCGACTCAGATCCACACCTGCACGAAACAAGCTGGCGGCCCCAGGATGCTTCCCGTTCTTAAACAAAGCACCGCACGCACCACTATCATAGCCTGCGGAGACACATAAAAGCAGCAGTTGCCGAAACCATAATCTCAGGTAACGCC
The DNA here is from genome assembly GCA_963930735.1 of Dioctria linearis. NCBI lineage: Eukaryota > Metazoa > Arthropoda > Insecta > Diptera > Asilidae > Dioctria > Dioctria linearis. The sequence continues at coordinate 178,327,427 of OZ005742.1, forward strand.
GACCCGCGGCCATTCGCTGATGTCTTCATTTGCGGACGAAGAATACGAGGTCTGTTGGATAGTGGAGCTAGCGTTAGTGTGCTCGGCTCTGGAGCGGAGAGTTTCTTGGGAAAGCTTGGAATTCGTTTCCATTTGATGCCCTCAACCATAACCACTGCAGACGGGCAAGAGCAGCGAGTGTTAGGTCATCTCCGGGTCCTAGTGAGGTACGGTGATAAAACGCGCCGGATGCGTCTTCCTATCGTCCCGACCTTACAGAAGCCTTTATACTTGGGCATTGACTTCTGGAAGGCATTCGGCTTAGCCACCGTGATGATCAGCGAGCTTTACTCGTCCCCAACACCTCCTCCATTGTGCACTCAACAGCATCAATTGTCCCAAGGTGCTGATACCCAATTACAGACAGTGATCAACTCATTACCTTCATTCAATAATCAAGGATTAGGTCGAACAAGGCTCGTTGAGCACGAAATAGAAGTCGGATCTGCTAAACCTATCAAGCAGCTCATAGACGGGCTACTTGGCCGGCTTCAGGAAACGGAGTATATCTCCGCGGTCGTTCTGAAAGACGCCTTCTGGCAAATCCCCTTAGCCAAATCTTCAAGGGATAAAACTGCTTTCGCAGTGCCGGGCAGACCTTTGTACCAGTTCACAGTACTCCCATTCGGTTTATGTAATGCTCTGCAGGCTATGTGTAAAGTGATGTGCAAAGTAATCCCACACCAACTGCATGACCGCGTATTTGTCTACCTGGGCGACCTGCTTATCACCTCCTCCACGTTTGACGAACATCTTGAGCTACTGTCAAAGATTTTCGCTCTATTGCGTGACGCAGGCTTGACAATCAACGTAGAGAAGAGTAAGTTTTGTATGCGGGAAGTCAAATACTTGGGGTTTTGTAGTGGGTGCTGGTTGCATGAGAGCAGATCGGGAGAAATTCGTCTTCATCCAGAACTTCCCGAGACCGAATAACGTAAAGAAGGTACGAAGCTTCTTGGGAGTCTGTGGCTTGCATAGGCGTTTCATACCTCAATTCGCGCGAGCTATATTTAGATAGCCCTTGCCTCATAGATAGCGCCACAACCGACTACCAAGCATGCGTGAACTCATTGCAGACAAACCCCATATTTCCTCAAGCTAATAGGAACACCAGCCACCACAACCCAGATCCCGACTAAAATGTTGGAATTGTGCCTCGGAGGGTCACACCTACCACCATTGTCCCGTTGGTCCACAGCACATTTTTTGCAATGGCTGTGGAACGGCCGGTGTCATTAAAACCCAGTGTAGAGCCTGTGCGACGGAAAACCACAGGGGGAGTCAGAATTTTACGGGAACCTCGCGTATCTGGACTCCGAGCAGGGTTCCCAGACGAACTACCGAAAACGTGGCGATGAATACCGAGCCCGAGCGGCATCGCTAGGCACTCGGTGTGTCGATGAAAGTTGTCAACCTGTCCAATACAAACCAGACATCCCACCAGCTTGAGTTGAGCAGGCCCGGCAGGAAACCCCAGATACGTCCCAGAGTAACCCACGAATGTACCAAACAACATCTAGAGAAATCGTAGTACAGGCAGTACTATACAGTGCTACTGACCCCGAATTCTCAGAAGCTGATAGCTGCACCTGTTCCAAATCCGATGATACAGTGTCCATCGACACCTTTTCCTCCGACTCAGATCCACACCTGCACGAAACAAGCTGGCGGCCCCAGGATGCTTCCCGTTCTTAAACCAAGCGACGCACGCACCACTATCATAGCCTGCGGAGACACATAAAAGCAGCAGTTGCCGAAACCATAATCTCAGGTAACGCCGACCCGCGGCCATTCGCTGATGTCTTCATTTGCGGACGAAGAATACGAGGTCTGTTGGATAGTGGAGCTAGCGTTAGTGTGCTCGGCTCTGGAGCGGAGAGTTTCTTGGGAAAGCTTGGAATTCGTTTCCATTTGATGCCCTCAACCATAACCACTGCAGACGGGCAAGAGCAGCGAGTGTTAGGTCATCTCCGGGTCCTAGTGAGGTACGGTGATAAAACGCGCCGGATGCGTCTTCCTATCGTCCCGACCTTACAGAAGCCTTTATACTTGGGCATTGACTTCTGGAAGGCATTCGGCTTAGCCCCCGTGATGATCAGCGAGCTTTACTCGTCCCCAACACCTCCTCCATTGTGCACTCAACAGCATCAATTGTCCCAAGGTGCTGATACCCAATTACAGACAGTGATCAACTCATTGCCTTCATTCAATAATCAAGGATTAGGTCGAACAAGGCTCGTTGAGCACGAAATAGAAGTCGGATCTGCTAAACCTATCAAGCAGCTCATAGACGGGCTACTTGGCCGGCTTCAGCAAACGGAGTATATCTCCGCGGTCGTTCTGAAAGACGCCTTCTGGCAAATCCCCTTAGCCAAATCTTCAAGGGATAAAACTGCTTTCGCAGTGCCGGGCAGACCTTTGTACCAGTTCACAGTACTCCCATTCGGTTTATGTAATGCTCTGCAGGCTATGTGTAAAGTGATGTGCAAAGTAATCCCACACCAACTGCATGACCGGGTATTTGTCTACCTGGACGACCTGCTTATCACCTCCTCCACATTTGACGAACATCTTGAGCTACTGTCAAAAATTTTCGCTCTATTGCGTGACGCAGGCTTGACAATCAACGTAGAGAAGAGTAAGTTTTGTATGCGGGAATTCAAATACTTGGGGTTTTGTAGTGGGTGCTGGTTGCATGAGAGCAGATCGGGAGAAATTCGTCTTCATCCAGAACTTCCCGAGACCGAATAACGTAAAGAAGGTACGAAGCTTCTTGGGAGTCTGTGGCTTGCATAGGCGTTTCATACTTCACTTCGCGCGAGCTATATTTAGATAGCCCTTGCCTCATAGATAGCGCCACAACCGACTACCAAGCATGCGTGAACGCATTGCAGACAAACCCCAGATTTCCTCAAGCTAATAGGAACACCAGCCACCACAACCCAGATCCCGACTAAAATGTTGGAATTGTGCCTCGGAGGGTCACACCTACCACGATTGTCCCGTTGGTCCACAGCACATTTTTTGCAATGGCTGTGGAACGGCCGGTGTCATTAAAACCCAGTGTAGAGCCTGCGCGACGGAAAACCACAGGTGGAGTCAGAATTTTACGGGAACCTCGCGTATCTGGACTCCGAGCAGGGTTCCCAGACGAACTACTACGTGGCGATGAATACCGAGCCCGAGCGGCATCGCTAGGCACTCGGTGTGTCGATGAAAGTTGTCAACCTGTCCAATACAAACCAGACATCCCACCAGCTTTAGTTGAGCAGGCCCGGCAGGAAACCCCAGATACGTCCCAGAGTAACCCACGAATGTACCAAACAACATCTAGAGATATCGTAGTACAGGCAGTACTAAACAGTGCTACTGACCCGGAATTCTCAGAAGCTGATAGCTGCAGCTGTTCCACATCCGATGATACAGTGTTCATCGACACCTTTTCCTCCGACTCAGATCCACACCTGCACGAAACAAGCTGGCGGCCCCAGGATGCTTCCCGTTCTTAAACCAAGCGCCGCACGCACCACTATCATAGCCTGCGGAGACACATAAAAGCAGCAGTTGCCGAAACCATAATCTCAGGTAACGCCGACCTGCGGCCATTCGCTGATGTCTTCATTTGCGGACGAAGAATACGAGGTCTGTTGGATAGTGGAGCTAGAGTTAGTGTGCTCGGCTCTGGAGCGGAGAGTTTCTTGGGAAAGCTTGGAATTCGTTTCCATTTGATGCCCTCAACCATAGCCACTGCAGACGGGCAAGAGCAGCGAGTGTTAGGTCATCTCCGGGTCCTAGTGAGGTACGGTGATAAAACGCGCCGGATGCGTCTTCCTATCGTCCCGACCTTACAGAAGCCTTTATACTTGGGCATTGACTTCTGGAAGGCATTCGGCTTAGCCCCCGTGATGATCAGCGAGCTTTACTCGTCCCCAACACCTCCTCCATTGTGCACTCAACAGCATCAATTGTCCCAAGGTGCTGATACCCAATTACAGACAGTGATCAACTCATTGCCTTCATTCAATAATCAAGGATTAGGTCGAACAAGGCTCGTTGAGCACGAAATAGAAGTCGGATCTGCTAAACCTATCAAGCAGCTCATAGACGGGCTACTTGGCCGGCTTCAGGAAACGGAGTATATCTCCGTGGTCGTTCTGAAAGACGCCTTCTGGCAAATCCCCTTAGCCAAATCTTCAAGGGATAAAACTGCTTTCGCAGTGCCGGGCAGACCTTTGTACCAGTTCACAGTACTCCCATTCGGTTTATGTAATGCTCTGCAGGCTATGTGTAAAGTGATGTGCAAAGTAATCCCACACCAACTGCATGACCGCGTATTTGTCTACCTGGACGACCTGCTTATCACCTCCTCCACGTTTGACGAACATCTTGAGCTACTGTCAAAGATTTTCGCTCTATTGCGTGACGCAGGCTTGACAATCAACGTAGAGAAGAGTAAGTTTTGTATGCGGGAAGTCAAATACTTGGGGTTTTGTAGTGGGTGCTGGTTGCATGAGAGCAGATCGGGAGAAATTCGTCTTCATCCAGAACTTCCCGAGACCGAATAACGTAAAGAAGGTACGAAGCTTCTTGGGAGTCTGTGGCTTGCATAGGCGTTTCATACCTCACTTCGCGCGAGCTATATTTAGATAGCCCTTGCCTCATAGATAGCGCCACAACCGACTACCAAGCATGCGTGAACTCATTGCAGACAAACCCCAGATTTCCTCAAGCTAATAGGAACACCAGCCACCACAACCCAGATCCCGACTAAAATGTTGGAATTGTGCCTCGGAGGGTCACACCTACCACCATTGTCCCGTTGGTCCACAGCACATTTTTTGCAATGGCTGTGGAACGGCCGGTGTCATTAAAACCCAGTGTAGAGCCTGTGCGACGGAAAACCACAGGGGGAGTCAGAATTTTACGGGAACCTCGCGTATCTGGACTCCGAGCAGGGTTCCCAGACGAACTACCGAAAACGTGGCGATGAATACCGAGCCCGAGCGGCATCGCTAGGCACTGGGTGTGTCGATGAAAGTTGTCAACCTGTCCAATACAAACCAGACATCCCACCAGCTTGAGTTGAGCAGGCCCGGCAGGAAACCCCAGATACGTCCCAGAGTAACCCACGAATGTACCAAACAACATCTAGAGAAATCGTAGTACAGGCAGTACTATACAGTGCTACTGACCCGGAATTCTCAGAAGCTGATAGCTGCACCTGTTCCAAATCCGATGATACAGTGTCCATCGACAACTTTTCCTCCGACTCAGATCCACACCTGCACGAAACAAGCTGGCGGCCCCAGGATGCTTCCCGTTCTTAAACCAAGCGACGCACGCACCACTATCATAGCCTGCGGAGACACATAAAAGCAGCAGTTGCCGAAACCATAATCTCAGGTAACGCCGACCCGCGGCCATTCGCTGATGTCTTCATTTGCGGACGAAGAATACGAGGTCTGTTGGATAGTGGAGCTAGCGTTAGTGTGCTCGGCTCTGGAGCGGAGAGTTTCTTGGGAAAGCTTGGAATTCGTTTCCATTTGATGCCCTCAACCATAACCACTGCAGACGGGCAAGAGCAGCGAGTGTTAGGTCATCTCCGGGTCCTAGTGAGGTACGGTGATAAAACGCGCCGGATGCGTCTTCCTATCGTCCCGACCTTACAGAAGCCTTTATACTTGGGCATTGACTTCTGGAAGGCATTCGGCTTAGCCCCCGTGATGATCAGCGAGCTTTACTCGTCCCCAACACCTCCTCCATTGTGCACTCAACAGCATCAATTGTCCCAAGGTGCTGATACCCAATTACAGACAGTGATCAACTCATTGCCTTCATTCAATAATCAAGGATTAGGTCGAACAAGGCTCGTTGAGCACGAAATAGAAGTCGGATCTGCTAAACCTATCAAGCAGCTCATAGACGGGCTACTTGGCCGGCTTCAGCAAACGGAGTATATCTCCGCGGTCGTTCTGAAAGACGCCTTCTGGCAAATCCCCTTAGCCAAATCTTCAAGGGATAAAACTGCTTTCGCAGTGCCGGGCAGACCTTTGTACCAGTTCACAGTACTCCCATTCGGTTTATGTAATGCTCTGCAGGCTATGTGTAAAGTGATGTGCAAAGTAATCCCACACCAACTGCATGACCGGGTATTTGTCTACCTGGACGACCTGCTTATCACCTCCTCCACATTTGACGAACATCTTGAGCTACTGTCAAAGATTTTCGCTCTATTGCGTGACGCAGGCTTGACAATCAACGTAGAGAAGAGTAAGTTTTGTATGCGGGAATTCAAATACTTGGGGTTTTGTAGTGGGTGCTGGTTGCATGAGAGCAGATCGGGAGAAATTCGTCTTCATCCAGAACTTCCCGAGACCGAATAACGTAAAGAAGGTACGAAGCTTCTTGGGAGTCTGTGGCTTGCATAGGCGTTTCATACTTCACTTCGCGCGAGCTATATTTAGATAGCCCTTGCCTCATAGATAGCGCCACAACCGACTACCAAGCATGCGTGAACGCATTGCAGACAAACCCCAGATTTCCTCAAGCTAATAGGAACACCAGCCACCACAACCCAGATCCCGACTAAAATGTTGGAATTGTGCCTCGGAGGGTCACACCTACCACGATTGTCCCGTTGGTCCACAGCACATTTTTTGCAATGGCTGTGGAACGGCCGGTGTCATTAAAACCCAGTGTAGAGCCTGCGCGACGGAAAACCACAGGTGGAGTCAGAATTTTACGGGAACCTCGCGTATCTGGACTCCGAGCAGGGTTCCCAGACGAACTACTACGTGGCGATGAATACCGAGCCCGAGCGGCATCGCTAGGCACTCGGTGTGTCGATGAAAGTTGTCAACCTGTCCAATACAAACCAGACATCCCACCAGCTTTAGTTGAGCAGGCCCGGCAGGAAACCCCAGATACGCCCCAGAGTAACCCACGAATGTACCAAACAACATCTAGAGATATCGTAGTACAGGCAGTACTAAACAGTGCTACTGACCCGGAATTCTCAGAAGCTGATAGCTGCAGCTGTTCCACATCCGATGATACAGTGTTCATCGACACCTTTTCCTCCGACTCAGATCCACACCTGCACGAAACAAGCTGGCGGCCCCAGGATGCTTCCCGTTCTTAAACCAAGCGCCGCACGCACCACTATCATAGCCTGCGGAGACACATAAAAGCAGCAGTTGCCGAAACCATAATCTCAGGTAACGCCGACCTGCGGCCATTCGCTGATGTCTTCATTTGCGGACGAAGAATACGAGGTCTGTTGGATAGTGGAGCTAGAGTTAGTGTGCTCGGCTCTGGAGCGGAGAGTTTCTTGGGAATGCTTGGAATTCGTTTCCATTTGATGCCCTCAACCATAGCCACTGCAGACGGGCAAGAGCAGCGAGTGTTAGGTCATCTCCGGGTCCTAGTGAGGTACGGTGATAAAACGCGCCGGATGCGTCTTCCTATCGTCCCGACCTTACAGAAGCCTTTATACTTGGGCATTGACTTCTGGAAGGCATTCGGCTTAGCCCCCGTGATGATCAGCGAGCTTTACTCGTCCCCAACACCTCCTCCATTGTGCACTCAACAGCATCAATTGTCCCAAGGTGCTGATACCCAATTACAGACAGTGATCAACTCATTGCCTTCATTCAATAATCAAGGATTAGGTCGAACAAGGCTCGTTGAGCACGAAATAGAAGTCGGATCTGCTAAACCTATCAAGCAGCTCATAGACGGGCTACTTGGCCGGCTTCAGGAAACGGAGTATATCTCCGTGGTCGTTCTGAAAGACGCCTTCTGGCAAATCCCCTTAGCCAAATCTTCAAGGGATAAAACTGCTTTCGCAGTGCCGGGCAGACCTTTGTACCAGTTCACAGTACTCCCATTCGGTTTATGTAATGCTCTGCAGGCTATGTGTAAAGTGATGTGCATAGTAATCCCACACCAACTGCATGACCGGGTATTTGTCTACCTGGACGACCTGCTTATCACCTCCTCCACGTTTGACGAACATCTTGAGCTACTGTCAAAAATTTTCGCTCTATTGCGTGACTCAGGCTTGACAATCAACGTAGAGAAGAGTAAGTTTTGTATGCGGGAAGTCAAATACTTGGGGTTTTGTAGTGGGTGCTGGTTGCATGAGAGCAGATCGGGAGAAATTCGTCTTCATCCAGAACTTCCCGAGACCGAATAACGTAAAGAAGGTACGAAGCTTCTTGGGAGTCTGTGGCTTGCATAGGCGTTTCATACTTCACTTCGCGCGAGCTATATTTAGATAGCCCGTGCCTCATAGATAGCGCCACAACCGACTACCAAGCATGCGTGAACGCATTGCAGACAAACCCCAGATTTCCTCAAGCTAATAGGAACACCAGCCACCACAACCCAGATCCCGACTAAAATGTTGGAATTGTGCCTCGGAGGGTCACACCTACCACGATTGTCCCGTTGGTCCACAGCACATTTTTTGCAATGGCTGTGGAACGGCCGGTGTCATTAAAACCCAGTGTAGAGCCTGCGCGACGGAAAACCACAGGTGGAGTCAGAATTTTACGGGAACCTCGCGTATCTGGACTCCGAGCAGGGTTCCCAGACGAACTACTACGTGGCGATGAATACCGAGCCCGAGCGGCATCGCTAGGCACTCGGTGTGTCGATGAAAGTTGTCAACCTGTCCAATACAAACCAGACATCCCACCAGCTTTAGTTGAGCAGGCCCGGCAGGAAACCCCAGATACGCCCCAGAGTAACCCACGAATGTACCAAACAACATCTAGAGATATCGTAGTACAGGCAGTACTAAACAGTGCTACTGACCCGGAATTCTCAGAAGCTGATAGCTGCAGCTGTTCCACATCCGATGATACAGTGTTCATCGACACCTTTTCCTCCGACTCAGATCCACACCTGCACGAAACAAGCTGGCGGCCCCAGGATGCTTCCCGTTCTTAAACCAAGCGCCGCACGCACCACTATCATAGCCTGCGGAGACACATAAAAGCAGCAGTTGCCGAAACCATAATCTCAGGTAACGCCGACCTGCGGCCATTCGCTGATGTCTTCATTTGCGGACGAAGAATACGAGGTCTGTTGGATAGTGGAGCTAGAGTTAGTGTGCTCGGCTCTGGAGCGGAGAGTTTCTTGGGAAAGCTTGGAATTCGTTTCCATTTGATGCCCTCAACCATAGCCACTGCAGACGGGCAAGAGCAGCGAGTGTTAGGTCATCTCCGGGTCCTAGTGAGGTACGGTGATAAAACGCGCCGGATGCGTCTTCCTATCGTCCCGACCTTACAGAAGCCTTTATACTTGGGCATTGACTTCTGGAAGGCATTCGGCTTAGCCCCCGTGATGATCAGCGAGCTTTACTCGTCCCCAACACCTCCTCCATTGTGCACTCAACAGCATCAATTGTCCCAAGGTGCTGATACCCAATTACAGACAGTGATCAACTCATTGCCTTCATTCAATAATCAAGGATTAGGTCGAACAAGGCTCGTTGAGCACGAAATAGAAGTCGGATCTGCTAAACCTATCAAGCAGCTCATAGACGGGCTACTTGGCCGGCTTCAGGAAACGGAGTATATCTCCGTGGTCGTTCTGAAAGACGCCTTCTGGCAAATCCCCTTAGCCAAATCTTCAAGGGATAAAACTGCTTTCGCAGTGCCGGGCAGACCTTTGTACCAGTTCACAGTACTCCCATTCGGTTTATGTAATGCTCTGCAGGCTATGTGTAAAGTGATGTGCAAAGTAATCCCACACCAACTGCATGACCGCGTATTTGTCTACCTGGACGACCTGCTTATCACCTCCTCCACGTTTGACGAACATCTTGAGCTACTGTCAAAGACTTTCGCTCTATTGCGTGACGCAGGCTTGACAATCAACGTAGAGAAGAGTAAGTTTTGTATGCGGGAAGTCAAATACTTGGGGTTTTGTAGTGGGTGCTGGTTGCATGAGAGCAGATCGGGAGAAATTCGTCTTCATCCAGAACTTCCCGAGACCGAATAACGTAAAGAAGGTACGAAGCTTCTTGGGAGTCTGTGGCTTGCATAGGCGTTTCATACCTCACTTCGCGCGAGCTATATTTAGATAGCCCTTGCCTCATAGATAGCGCCACAACCGACTACCAAGCATGCGTGAACTCATTGCAGACAAACCCCAGATTTCCTCAAGCTAATAGGAACACCAGCCACCACAACCCAGGTCCCGACTAAAATGTTGGAATTGTGCCTCGGAGGGTCACACCTACCACCATTGTCCCGTTGGTCCACAGCACATTTTTTGCAATGGCTGTGGAACGGCCGGTGTCATTAAAACCCAGTGTAGAGCCTGTGCGACGGAAAACCACAGGGGGAGTCAGAATTTTACGGGAACCTCGCGTATCTGGACTCCGAGCAGGGTTCCCAGACGAACTACCGAAAACGTGGCGATGAATACCGAGCCCGAGCGGCATCGCTAGGCACTCGGTGTGTCGATGAAAGTTGTCAACCTGTCCAATACAAACCAGACATCCCACCAGCTTGAGTTGAGCAGGCCCGGCAGGAAACCCCAGATACGTCCCAGAGTAACCCACGAATGTACCAAACAACATCTAGAGAAATCGTAGTACAGGCAGTACTATACAGTGCTACTGACCCGGAATTCTCAGAAGCTGATAGCTGCACCTGTTCCAAATCCGATGATACAGTGTCCATCGACACCTTTTCCTCCGACTCAGATCCACACCTGCACGAAACAAGCTGGCGGCCCCAGGATGCTTCCCGTTCTTAAACCAAGCGACGCACGCACCACTATCATAGCCTGCGGAGACACATAAAAGCAGCAGTTGCCGAAACCATAATCTCAGGTAACGCCGACCCGCGGCCATTCGCTGATGTCTTCATTTGCGGACGAAGAATACGAGGTCTGTTGGATAGTGGAGCTAGCGTTAGTGTGCTCGGCTCTGGAGCGGAGAGTTTCTTGGGAAAGCTTGGAATTCGTTTCCATTTGATGCCCTCAACCATAACCACTGCAGACGGGCAAGAGCAGCGAGTGTTAGGTCATCTCCGGGTCCTAGTGAGGTACGGTGATAAAACGCGCCGGATGCGTCTTCCTATCGTCCCGACCTTACAGAAGCCTTTATACTTGGGCATTGACTTCTGGAAGGCATTCGGCTTAGCCCCCGTGATGATCAGCGAGCTTTACTCGTCCCCAACACCTCCTCCATTGTGCACTCAACAGCATCAATTGTCCCAAGGTGCTGATACCCAATTACAGACAGTGATCAACTCATTGCCTTCATTCAATAATCAAGGATTAGGTCGAACAAGGCTCGTTGAGCACGAAATAGAAGTCGGATCTGCTAAACCTATCAAGCAGCTCATAGACGGGCTACTTGGCCGGCTTCAGCAAACGGAGTATATCTCCGCGGTCGTTCTGAAAGACGCCTTCTGGCAAATCCCCTTAGCCAAATCTTCAAGGGATAAAACTGCTTTCGCAGTGCCGGGCAGACCTTTGTACCAGTTCACAGTACTCCCATTCGGTTTATGTAATGCTCTGCAGGCTATGTGTAAAGTGATGTGCAAAGTAATCCCACACCAACTGCATGACCGGGTATTTGTCTACCTGGACGACCTGCTTATCACCTCCTCCACATTTGACGAACATCTTGAGCTACTGTCAAAGATTTGCGCTCTATTGCGTGACGCAGGCTTGACAATCAACGTAGAGAAGAGTAAGTTTTGTATGCGGGAATTCAAATACTTGGGGTTTTGTAGTGGGTGCTGGTTGCATGAGAGCAGATCGGGAGAAATTCGTCTTCATCCAGAACTTCCCGAGACCGAATAACGTAAAGAAGGTACGAAGCTTCTTGGGAGTCTGTGGCTTGCATAGGCGTTTCATACTTCACTTCGCGCGAGCTATATTTAGATAGGCCTTGCCTCATAGATAGCGCCACAACCGACTACCAAGCATGCGTGAACGCATTGCAGACAAACCCCAGATTTCCTCAAGCTAATAGGAACACCAGCCACCACAACCCAGATCCCGACTAAAATGTTGGAATTGTGCCTCGGAGGGTCACACCTACCACGATTGTCCCGTTGGTCCACAGCACATTTTTTGCAATGGCTGTGGAACGGCCGGTGTCATTAAAACCCAGTGTAGAGCCTGCGCGACGGAAAACCACAGGTGGAGTCAGAATTTTACGGGAACCTCGCGTATCTGGACTCCGAGCAGGGTTCCCAGACGAACTACTACGTGGCGATGAATACCGAGCCCGAGCGGCATCGCTAGGCACTCGGTGTGTCGATGAAAGTTGTCAACCTGTCCAATACAAACCAGACATCCCACCAGCTTTAGTTGAGCAGGCCCGGCAGGAAACCCCAGATACGCCCCAGAGTAACCCACGAATGTACCAAACAACATCTAGAGATATCGTAGTACAGGCAGTACTAAACAGTGCTACTGACCCGGAATTCTCAGAAGCTGATAGCTGCAGCTGTTCCACATCCGATGATACAGTGTTCATCGACACCTTTTCCTCCGACTCAGATCCACACCTGCACGAAACAAGCTGGCGGCCCCAGGATGCTTCCCGTTCTTAAACCAAGCGCCGCACGCACCACTATCATAGCCTGCGGAGACACATAAAAGCAGCAGTTGCCGAAACCATAATCTCAGGTAACGCCGACCTGCGGCCATTCGCTGATGTCTTCATTTGCGGACGAAGAATACGAGGTCTGTTGGATAGTGGAGCTAGAGTTAGTGTGCTCGGCTCTGGAGCGGAGAGTTTCTTGGGAAAGCTTGGAATTCGTTTCCATTTGATGCCCTCAACCATAGCCACTGCAGACGGGCAAGAGCAGCGAGTGTTAGGTCATCTCCGGGTCCTAGTGAGGTACGGTGATAAAACGCGCCGGATGCGTCTTCCTATCGTCCCGACCTTACAGAAGCCTTTATACTTGGGCATTGACTTCTGGAAGGCATTCGGCTTAGCCCCCGTGATGATCAGCGAGCTTTACTCGTCCCCAACACCTCCTCCATTGTGCACTCAACAGCATCAATTGTCCCAAGGTGCTGATACCCAATTACAGACAGTGATCAACTCATTGCCTTCATTCAATAATCAAGGATTAGGTCGAACAAGGCTCGTTGAGCACGAAATAGAAGTCGGATCTGCTAAACCTATCAAGCAGCTCATAGACGGGCTACTTGGCCGGCTTCAGGAAACGGAGTATATCTCCGTGGTCGTTCTGAAAGACGCCTTCTGGCAAATCCCCTTAGCCAAATCTTCAAGGGATAAAACTGCTTTCGCAGTGCCGGGCAGACCTTTGTACCAGTTCACAGTACTCCCATTCGGTTTATGTAATGCTCTGCAGGCTATGTGTAAAGTGATGTGCAAAGTAATCCCACACCAACTGCATGACCGCGTATTTGTCTACCTGGACGACCTGCTTATCACCTCCTCCACGTTTGACGAACATCTTGAGCTACTGTCAAAAATTTTCGCTCTATTGCGTGACTCAGGCTTGACAATCAACGTAGAGAAGAGTAAGTTTTGTATGCGGGAAGTCAAATACTTGGGGTTTTGTAGTGGGTGCTGGTTGCATGAGAGCAGATCGGGAGAAATTCGTCTTCATCCAGAACTTCCCGAGACCGAATAACGTAAAGAAGGTACGAAGCTTCTTGGGAGTCTGTGGCTTGCATAGACGTTTCATACCTCACTTCGCGCGAGCTATATTTAGATAGCCCTTGCCTCATAGATAGCGCCACAACCGACTACCAAGCATGCGTGAACGCATTGCAGACAAACCCCAGATTTCCTCAAGCTAATAGGAACACCAGCCACCACAACCCAGATCCCGACTAAAATGTTGGAATTGTGCCTCGGAGGGTCACACCTACCACGATTGTCCCGTTGGTCCACAGCACATTTTTTGCAATGGCTGTGGAACGGCCGGTGTCATTAAAACCCAGTGTAGAGCCTGCGCGACGGGAAACCACAGGGGGAGTCAGAATTTTACGGGAACCTCGCGTATCTGGATTCCGAGCAGGGTTCCCAGACGAACTACCGAAAACGTGGCGATGAATACCGAGCCCGAGCGGCATCGCTAGGCACTCGGTGTGTCGATGAAAGTTGTCAACCTGTCCAATACAAACCAGACATCCCACCAGCTTTAGTTGAGCAGGCCCGGCAGGAAACCCCAGATACGTCCCAGAGTAACCCACGAATGTACCAAACAACATCTAGAGATATCGTAGTACAGGCAGTACTCAACAGTGCTACTGACCCGGAATTCTCAGAAGCTGATAGCTGCAGCTGTTCCACATCCGATGATACAGTGTCCATCGACACCTTTTCCTCCGACTCAGATCCACACCTGCACGAAACAAGCTGGCGGCCCCAGGATGCTTCCCGTTCTTAAACCAAGCGACGCACGCACCACTATCATAGCCTGCGGAGACACATAAAAGCAGCAGTTGCCGAAACCATAATCTCAGGTAACGCCGACCTGCGGCCATTCGCTGATGTCTTCATTTGCGGACGAAGAATACGAGGTCTGTTGGATAGTGGAGCTAGCGTTAGTGTGCTCGGCTCTGGAGCGGAGAGTTTCTTGGGAAAGCTTGGAATTCGTTTCCATTTGATGCCCTCAACCATAACCACTGCAGACGGGCAAGAGCAGCGAGTGTTAGGTCATCTCCGGGTCCTAGTGAGGTACGGTGATAAAACGCGCCGGATGCGTCTTCCTATCGTCCCGACCTTACAGAAGCCTTTATACTTGGGCATTGACTTCTGGAAGGCATTCGGCTTAGCCCCCGTGATGATCAGCGAGCTTTACTCGTCCCCAACACCTCCTCCATTGTGCACTCAACAGCATCAATTGTCCCAAGGTGCTGATACCCAATTACAGACAGTGATCAACTCATTGCCTTCATTCAATAATCAAGGATTAGGTCGAACAAGGCTCGTTGAGCACGAAATAGAAGTCGGATCTGCTAAACCTATCAAGCAGCTCATAGACGGGCTACTTGGCCGGCTTCAGCAAACGGAGTATATCTCCGCGGTCGTTCTGAAAGACGCCTTCTGGCAAATCCCCTTAGCCAAATCTTCAAGGGATAAAACTGCTTTCGCAGTGCCGGGCAGACCTTTGTACCAGTTCACAGTACTCCCATTCGGTTTATGTAATGCTCTGCAGGCTATGTGTAAAGCGATGTGCAAAGTAATCCCACACCAACTGCGTGACCGGGTATTTGTCTACCTGGACGACCTGCTTATCACCTCCTCCACATTTGACGAACATCTTGAGCTACTGTCAAAGATTTTCGCTCTATTGCGTGACGCAGGCTTGACAATCAACGTAGAGAAGAGTAAGTTTTGTATGCGGGAAGTCAAATACTTGGGGTTTTGTAGTGGGTGCTGGTTGCATGAGAGCAGATCGGGAGAAATTCGTCTTCATCCAGAACTTCCCGAGACCGAATAACGTAAAGAAGGTACGAAGCTTCTTGGGAGTCTGTGGCTTGCAAAGGCGTTTCATACCTCACTTCGCGCGAGCTATATTTAGATAGCCCTTGCCTCATAGATAGCGCCACAACCGACTACCAAGCATGCGTGAACGCATTGCAGACAAACCCCAGATTTCCTCAAGCTAATAGGAACACCAGCCACCACAACCCAGATCCCGACTAAAATGTTGGAATTGTGCCTCGGAGGGTCACACCTACCACGATTGTCCCGTTGGTCCACAGCACATTTTTTGCAATGGCTGTGGAACGGCCGGTGTCATTAAAACCCAGTGTAGAGCCTGCGCGACGGGAAACCACAGGGGGAGTCAGAATTTTACGGGAACCTCGCGTATCTGGATTCCGAGCAGGGTTCCCAGACGAACTACCGAAAACGTGGCGATGAATACCGAGCCCGAGCGGCATCGCTAGGCACTCGGTGTGTCGATGAAAGTTGTCAACCTGTCCAATACAAACCAGACATCCCACCAGCTTTAGTTGAGCAGGCCCGGCAGGAAACCCCAGATACGTCCCAGAGTAACCCACGAATGTACCAAACAACATCTAGAGATATCGTAGTACAGGCAGTACTCAACAGTGCTACTGACCCGGAATTCTCAGAAGCTGATAGCTGCAGCTGTTCCACATCCGATGATACAGTGTCCATCGACACCTTTTCCTCCGACTCAGATCCACACCTGCACGAAACAAGCTGGCGGCCCCAGGATGCTTCCCGTTCTTAAACCAAGCGACGCACGCACCACTATCATAGCCTGCGGAGACACATAAAAGCAGCAGTTGCCGAAACCATAATCTCAGGTAACGCCGACCCGCGGCCATTCGCTGATGTCTTCATTTGCGGACGAAGAATACGAGGTCTGTTGGATAGTGGAGCTAGCGTTAGTGTGCTCGGCTCTGGAGCGGAGAGTTTCTTGGGAAAGCTTGGAATTCGTTTCCATTTGATGCCCTCAACCATAACCACTGCAGACGGGTAAGAGCAGCGAGTGTTAGGTCATCTCCGGGTCCTAGTGAGGTACGGTGATAAAACGCGCCGGATGCGTCTTCCTATCGTCCCGACCTTACAGAAGCCTTTATACTTGGGCATTGACTTCTGGAAGGCATTCGGCTTAGCCCCCGTGATGATCAGCGAGCTTTACTCGTCCCCAACACCTCCTCCATTGTGCACTCAACAGCATCAATTGTCCCAAGGTGCTGATACCCAATTACAGACAGTGATCAACTCATTGCCTTCATTCAATAATAAAGGATTAGGTCGAACAAGGCTCGTTGAGCACGAAATAGAAGTCGGATCTGCTAAACCTATCAAGCAGCTCATAGACGGGCTACTTGGCCGGCTTCAGCAAACGGAGTATATCTCCGCGGTCGTTCTGAAAGACACCTTCTGGCAAATCCCCTTAGCCAAATCTTCAAGGGATAAAACTGCTTTCGCAGTGCCGGGCAGACCTTTGTACCAGTTCACAGTACTCCCATTCGGTTTATGTAATGCTCTGCAGGCTATGTGTAAAGTGATGTGCAAAGTAATCCCACACCAACTGCATGACCGGGTATTTGTCTACCTGGACGACCTGCTTATCACCTCCTCCACATTTGACGAACATCTTGAGCTACTGTCAAAGATTTTCGCTCTATTGCGTGACGCTGGCTTGACAATCAACGTAGAGAAGAGTAAGTTTTGTATGCGGGAAGTCAAATACTTGGGGTTTTGTAGTGGGTGCTGGTTGCATGAGAGCAGATCGGGAGAAATTCGTCTTCATCCAGAACTTCCCGAGACCGAATAACGTAAAGAAGGTACGAAGCTTCTTGGGAGTCTGTGGCTTGCATAGGCGTTTCATACTTCACTTCGCGCGAGCTATATTTAGATAGCCCTTGCCTCATAGATAGCGCCACAACCGACTACCAAGCATGCGTCAACGCATTGCAGACAAACCCCAGATTTCCTCAAGCTAATAATAACACCAGCCACCACAACCCAGATCCCGACTAAAATGTTGGAATTGTGCCTCGGAGGGTCACACCTACCACGATTGTCCCGTTGGTCCACAGCACATTTTTTGCAATGGCTGTGGAACGGCCGGTGTCATTAAAACCCAGTGTAGAGCCTGCGCGACGGAAAACCACAGGTGGAGTCAGAATTTTACGGGAACCTCGCGTATCTGGACTCCGAGCAGGGTTCCCAGACGAACTACTACGTGGCGATGAATACCGAGCCCGAGCGGCATCGCTAGGCACTCGGTGTGTCGATGAAAGTTGTCAACCTGTCCAATACAAACCAGACATCCCACCAGCTTTAGTTGAGCAGGCCCGGCAGGAAACCCCAGATACGCCCCAGAGTAACCCACGAATGTACCAAACAACATCTAGAGATATCGTAGTACAGGCAGTACTAAACAGTGCTACTGACCCGGAATTCTCAGAAGCTGATAGCTGCAGCTGTTCCACATCCGATGATACAGTGTTCATCGACACCTTTTCCTCCGACTCAGATCCACACCTGCACGAAACAAGCTGGCGGCCCCAGGATGCTTCCCGTTCTTCAACCAAGCGCCGCACGCACCACTATCATAGCCTGCGGAGACACATAAAAGCAGCAGTTGCCGAAACCATAATCTCAGGTAACGCCGACCTGCGGCCATTCGCTGATGTCTTCATTTGCGGACGAAGAATACGAGGTCTGTTGGATAGTGGAGCTAGAGTTAGTGTGCTCGGCTCTGGAGCGGAGAGTTTCTTGGGATAGCTTGGAATTCGTTTCCATTTGATGCCCTCAACCATAGCCACTGCAGACGGGCAAGAGCAGCGAGTGTTAGGTCATCTCCGGGTCCTAGTGAGGTACGGTGATAAAACTCGCCGGATGCGTCTTCCTATCGTCCCGACCTTACAGAAGCCTTTATACTTGGGCATTGACTTCTGGAAGGCATTCGGCTTAGCCCCCGTGATGATCAGCGAGCTTTACTCGTCCCCAACACCTCCTCCATTGTGCACTCAACAGCATCAATTGTCCCAAGGTGCTGATACCCAATTACAGACAGTGATCAACTCATTGCCTTCATTCAATAATCAAGGATTAGGTCGAACAAGGCTCGTTGAGCACGAAATAGAAGTCGGATCTGCTAAACCTATCAAGCAGCTCATAGACGGGCTACTTGGCCGGCTTCAGCAAACGGAGTATATCTCCGCGGTCGTTCTGAAAGACGCCTTCTGGCAAATCCCCTTAGCCAAATCTTCAAGGGATAAAACTGCTTTCGCAGTGCCGGGCAGACCTTTGTACCAGTTCACAGTACTCCCATTCGGTTTATGTAATGCTCTGCAGGCTATGTGTAAAGTGATGTGCAAAGTAATCCCACACCAACTGCATGACCGGGTATTTGTCTACCTGGACGACCTGCTTATCACCTCCTCCACATTTGACGAACATCTTGAGCTACTGTCAAAGATTTTCGCTCTATTGCGTGACGCAGGCTTGACAATCAACGTAGAGAAGAGTAAGTTTTGTATGCGGGAAGTCAAATACTTGGGGTTTTGTAGTGGGTGCTGGTTGCATGAGAGCAGATCGGGAGAAATTCGTCTTCATCCAGAACTTCCCGAGACCGAATAACGTAAAGAAGGTACGAAGCTTCTTGGGAGTCTGTGGCTTGCATAGGCGTTTCATACTTCACTTCGCGCGAGCTATATTTAGATAGCCCTTGCCTCATAGATAGCGCCACAACCGACTACCAAGCATGCGTGAACGCATTGCAGACAAACCCCAGATTTCCTCAAGCTAATAGGAACACCAGCCACCACAACCCAGATCCCGACTAAAATGTTGGAATTGTGCCTCGGAGGGTCACACCTACCACGATTGTCCCGTTGGTCCACAGCACATTTTTTGCAATGGCTGTGGAACGGCCGGTGTCATTAAAACCCAGTGTAGAGCCTGCGCGACGGAAAACCACAGGTGGAGTCAGAATTTTACGGGAACCTCGCGTATCTGGACTCCGAGCAGGGTTCCCAGACGAACTACTACGTGGCGATGAATACCGAGCCCGAGCGGCATCGCTAGGCACTCGGTGTGTCGATGAAAGTTGTCAACCTGTCCAATACAAACCAGACATCCCACCAGCTTTAGTTGAGCAGGCCCGGCAGGAAACCCCAGATACGTCCCAGAGTAACCCAAGAATGTACCAAACAACATCTAGAGATATCGTAGTACAGGCAGTACTCAACAGTGCTACTGACCCGGAATTCTCAGAAGCTGATAGCTGCAGCTGTTCCACATCCGATGATACAGTGTCCATCGACACCTTTTCCTCCGACTCAGATCCACACCTGCACGAAACAAGCTGGCGGCCCCAGGATGCTTCCCGTTCTTAAACCAAGCGACGCACGCACCACTATCATAGCCTGCGGAGACACATAAAAGCAGCAGTTGCCGAAACCATAATCTCAGGTAACGCCGACCCGCGGCCATTCGCTGATGTCTTCATTTGCGGACGAAGAATACGAGGTCTGTTGGATAGTGGAGCTAGCGTTAGTGTGCTCGGCTCTGGAGCGGAGAGTTTCTTGGGAAAGCTTGGAATTCGTTTCCATTTGATGCCCTCAACCATAGCCACTGCAGACGGGCAAGAGCAGCGAGTGTTAGGTCATCTCCGGGTCCTAGTGAGGTACGGTGATAAAACGCGCCGGATGCGTCTTCCTATCGTCCCGACCTTACAGAAGCCTTTATACTTGGGCATTGACTTCTGGAAGGCATTCGGCTTAGCCCCCGTGATGATCAGCGAGCTTTACTCGTCCCCAACACCTCCTCCATTGTGCACTCAACAGCATCAATTGTCCCAAGGTGCTGATACCCAATTACAGACAGTGATCAACTCATTGCCTTCATTCAATAATCAAGGATTAGGTCGAACAAGGCTCGTTGAGCACGAAATAGAAGTCGGATCTGCTAAACCTATCAAGCAGCTCATAGACGGGCTACTTGGCCGGCTTCAGCAAACGGAGTATATCTCCGCGGTCGTTCTGAAAGACGCCTTCTGGCAAATCCCCTTAGCCAAATCTTCAAGGGATAAAACTGCTTTCGCAGTGCCGGGCAGACCTTTGTACCAGTTCACAGTACTCCCATTCGGTTTATGTAATGCTCTGCAGGCTATGTGTAAAGTGATGTGCAAAGTAATCCCACACCAACTGCATGACCGGGTATTTGTCTACCTGGACGACCTGCTTATCACCTCCTCCACATTTGACGAACATCTTGAGCTACTGTCAAAGATTTTCGCTCTATTGCGTGACGCAGGCTTGACAATCAACGTAGAGAAGAGTAAGTTTTGTATGCGGGAAGTCAAATACTTGGGGTTTTGTAGTGGGTGCTGGTTGCATGAGAGCAGATCGGGAGAAATTCGTCTTCATCCAGAACTTCCCGAGACCGAATAACGTAAAGAAGGTACGAAGCTTCTTGGGAGTCTGTGGCTTGCATAGGCGTTTCATACTTCACTTCGCGCGAGCTATATTTAGATAGCCCTTGCCTCATAGATAGCGCCACAACCGACTACCAAGCATGCGTGAACGCATTGCAGACAAACCCCAGATTTCCTCAAGCTAATAGGAACACCAGCCACCACAACCCAGATCCCGACTAAAATGTTGGAATTGTGCCTCGGAGGGTCACACCTACCACGATTGTCCCGTTGGTCCACAGCACATTTTTTGCAATGGCTGTGGAACGGCCGGTGTCATTAAAACCCAGTGTAGAGCCTGCGCGACGGAAAACCACAGGTGGAGTCAGAATTTTACGGGAACCTCGCGTATCTGGACTCCGAGCAGGGTTCCCAGACGAACTACTACGTGGCGATGAATACCGAGCCCGAGCGGCATCGCTAGGCACTCGGTGTGTCGATGAAAGTTGTCAACCTGTCCAATACAAACCAGACATCCCACCAGCTTTAGTTGAGCAGGCCCGGCAGGAAACCCCAGATACGCCCCAGAGTAACCCACGAATGTACCAAACAACATCTAGAGATATCGTAGTACAGGCAGTACTAAACAGTGCTACTGACCCGGAATTCTCAGAAGCTGATAGCTGCAGCTGTTCCACATCCGATGATACAGTGTTCATCGACACCTTTTCCTCCGACTCAGATCCACACCTGCACGAAACAAGCTGGCGGCCCCAGGATGCTTCCCGTTCTTAAACCAAGCGCCGCACGCACCACTATCATAGCCTGCGGAGACACATAAAAGCAGCAGTTGCCGAAACCATAATCTCAGGTAACGCCGACCTGCGGCCATTCGCTGATGTCTTCATTTGCGGACGAAGAATACGAGGTCTGTTGGATAGTGGAGCTAGAGTTAGTGTGCTCGGCTCTGGAGCGGAGAGTTTCTTGGGAAAGCTTGGAATTCGTTTCCATTTGATGCCCTCAACCATAGCCACTGCAGACGGGCAAGAGCAGCGAGTGTTAGGTCATCTCCGGGTCCTAGTGAGGTACGGTGATAAAACGCGCCGGATGCGTCTTCCTATCGTCCCGACCTTACAGAAGCCTTTATACTTGGGCATTGACTTCTGGAAGGCATTCGGCTTAGCCCCCGTGATGATCAGCGAGCTTTACTCGTCCCCAACACCTCCTCCATTGTGCACTCAACAGCATCAATTGTCCCAAGGTGCTGATACCCAATTACAGACAGTGATCAACTCATTGCCTTCATTCAATAATCAAGGATTAGGTCGAACAAGGCTCGTTGAGCACGAAATAGAAGTCGGATCTGCTAAACCTATCAAGCAGCTCATAGACGGGCTACTTGGCCGGCTTCAGGAAACGGAGTATATCTCCGCGGTCGTTCTGAAAGACGCCTTCTGGCAAATCCCCTTAGCCAAATCTTCAAGGGATAAAACTGCTTTCGCAGTGCCGGGCAGACCTTTGTACCAGTTCACAGTACTCCCATTCGGTTTATGTAATGCTCTGCAGGCTATGTGTAAAGTGATGTGCAAAGTAATCCCACACCAACTGCATGACCGGGTATTTGTCTACCTGGACGACCTGCTTATCACCTCCTCCACATTTGACGAACATCTTGAGCTACAGTCAAAGATTTTCGCTCTATTGTGTGACGCAGGTTTGACAATCAACGTAGAGAAGAGTAAGTTTTGTATGCGGGAAGTCAAATACTTGGGGTTTTGTAGTGGGTGCTGGTTGCATGAGAGCAGATCGGGAGAAATTCGTCTTCATCCAGAACTTCCCGAGACCGAATAACGTAAAGAAGGTACGAAGCTTCTTGGGAGTCTGTGGCTTGCGTAGGCGTTTCATACCTAACTTCGCCTCCATTGCATGCCCTTTGATAAATTTGCTTAAAAAGAATACAAAGTTTAAGTGGGATGAACCGGCCGAGCAGGCCTTTAATCAGCTGAAAGAGTGTCTAATGACTGACCCAGTTCTGGCAAACCGAAAATTTTTCACGGCTAGTACCACAGGAGTCGGAAGTGTACTTTTTCAATGCTCTGCGGATGGCGAAGAACCATCAATAGCGTATATGTCACAGAAACTAAATCCGGCTCAGCGCAATTATAGCATCGCAGAGCTGGAGTGTCTGGCGGCGGTACTGAGTGTGAAGCGGTTCAGACCTTACGTTGAAGGGCTGGAGGTCACGATCATCACCGATCATGCCAGTCTTAAATGGCTCATGGATCAGAGAGATCTGTGTGGCAGACTGGCACGGTGGAGTCTTAAACTCCCGGCATTCAAATTTAACATCGAATACCGACGGGGTAAGGAAAATGTGGTCGCAGATGCTCTCTCCCGAGCATTCGTAGACGAGTCAGCGGATCATCATCCTGACGAAATACCTGTCGCTATGCCTTCCAGGCAAGCACATATCTTGAACAAATCCGTCAGATAAACAACAACCCAGATACCTTTCCCAACATGCGCGTTTCAGATAAGAAAATATACATTTCTTTTGCATCTCTAAGAGACAGAATTAGTAACGAGCGATTTATCTGGAAGCTGTGGGTCCCCGATGGTCTCGCCACCAGCCTGATTGAGCAAGAGCATTGTCCACCTACTGCTGCTCACTTCGGATTTGCGAAAACGCTCGAGAAATTACGGCGTCAGTATTACTGGCCAAGCATGTGCACACACATTCGTATGTTCATCGCGACTTGTAAGCAAGTTAAGCCCATGAACGCATCCTCCAAACCACCTTTAGGAGAAATTCGTTTAGCAGATTTGCTCTGGTAACGCATATACTGTGACTTTTTAGGTCCTTACCCACGTAGCCGGGATGGGAACAAATATATATTCATTATCCTAGAGCACCTTACCAAATTTGTACTGCTCCGAACAATGTCCGGGGCTGCGGCCATTAAAGTAGTCGCCTTTCTGGAGAAAGAAGTCGTTCATGTATTTGGAGTCCCGGAATACCTGCACTCGGACAATGGATGTCAGTTCACATCTCGTCTGCTCGCGCGGTTGATAGACAAATATGGGGTGAGACATATTTTCTCCCCTGCTTACTCGCCACAATCTAACGCTTCGGAGCGAGTGAATCAGTCTGTCCTCGCAGCAATTCGCGCCTATGTTGGGAACGAACATCGGAGGTGGGACGAGCACTTGAGCGAAATCGCTTTTTCGCCATCCGGAATGTCGTCCACCAGCCGGTCAAGTGCTCGCCGTACTTCCTGATGTTTGGCAGACACCTCGTAACACATGGAGACTCTTACCAACTGCTCCAAGAGTTGGCCTCAACCTCGGATGGCGCCGTAGAACACGTTCCCCTAAACCAGCGACTCCAACAAACCTGTGAGGAAGTGAAAGTCCACCTGGCCGAAGCCTACAACCGATATTCCAAGGATTATAATTTGCGAACACGGCCCAGATCTTTTCGTCCCGGATAGGGATGATCCTCGTCGAACCCATCTCTACATCAATTGTGTAGATGTTTCCACATATGTTTCGGTATGAGGATTTTACTCTTTCCTGTTTCTTCTTCAATAATTTTTTTTGATGTCACGACTAAACGAGTGCAAGTCCGAATAATGAAAGAACTGACAATTAGCTACTTATTCCCTTTCCTGGCCCGTTCACTGTCCTTTTTCTTTTTTGTGTGTTTTTTTTCTCGTCCCTTTGCTTTTCTCTTATTTTCTCTTCTCCCTCGCACCTTGCTGCAATTACGCATTACTAGCTTTCAATCCAATTTCACCCTCTTCCCCCTTTTCGAGCTTCGTGGCTTTGTTAAGCGCGAACCCGCTTGCTGCATTCCGGGGAGCCTTCCTCTCCCTGAGTAAGTTGATAGATGAATTCTATCCTCTTGAAGCGATCTCCTTGCTTAGGACTGGTAGTTCTGGGGGTGCCGTGATCGGATTGCGTGGAACACATAGCGCGAAGTGTTACCCTTCTTTACCGAGCCACCAATAGCCTCTAGCCTAACATCCCGTCTCCATTAATTCAGTCGCTGTACCTGTTCCTACTCGGCTTGTTGGTCGAAGTGAGGTGATAGACGAGGTCTATCCCCCAATTTGTCCTCCCTCGACCACGGTGGACTGGAGGCATGGTCACAGACTATTTAAATTCCTTCGGAAACCAAGATCATTTTTTTTCTTTTTGGCTCATGCCCGGCTTGAGACTCTGGTGGGCTGTCCCCACGTTGGGTGCTCTCATGAACACCCTATATTTTTCTCTCTTTTTTCTTTCTTTTTTTTCTTTCTATTCTCCCATCTATCCCCTGGCCTATGCCTAGAGCTAGGGCCCGGCTTGAGACTCTTTTCCCGTGGGTCGTCCCCACGCTGTAGCGTATACCCCATACGCTAGCTTTGCCCCCCTCCTTAGGTCAAATTTCGCTAACCTTTTGGCTCATTTACACCCCTTTCCGTAGAGAAAAGCACATAATTTTCTCCCAGACACCTGAAAATGGGCAAAAAAAAGTTTAATTTAATTTCGGAAGGTAGCCCTCTGCTACTTTCCCATAAGGCATCTATCCCACATACACGGAAAAACCTGGAAAGTTTGTCCTAGAATAAACAAAAAAAGAAAAAAAAAATCAATTTGTGCAGAACTCGCACAAATTGCAATCTTTAGATGAAACCTGCAAAGAAGAGAAAATTCATTTAAAAAACGATGAAAAGAAAAAACGCAACAACACAAAAATGCTATTCAACAGAAATATTGTTTCAAACGAAAAAATTCTAAAATGTGCAAAACGCGCACAATTTACAATTTTTTTTAAATAAAAATTTACCGCTAGTCACCAACATCGAGACGACGAAAACTGTAACTCCCCTAGCTGTAATACATCGCATGATACTATCATGCAATCTATTGCAGCAGGTTTGCAAAAGAAAATTCCGAAAACTTCGGCTCGAAAAACAGATATTCTCTGCTACTACAAAGAATAAACACACGCCCGCACCCCGGCTGCAGGCCAGATGTTAGCAAGATTCGTAAAGTCGAGAGAACAGAAAAAAACAAAAAAATGCGCGCCTGCTGGTGGCTGGGGATTGTAAGTCAGGTGCGATATAGGCAGCTTGCGTGGAGGCAGTTATTTTTGGGATCGTGGGTGAGGCCATTAAGTAACGAGTAGTGCTGGAAGTGGTATAGCGCAGAACTGGTCCCCGGGAGTTTGTTCTTTTTGATTATACTTGTGGAAAAATCAGCCAACTTTGTCTTATTGAGTGAAATTTTTAGAAATGCTTTCGAACAGCATTCGAATCAATGACTCGCGAATTTGCCTGTGATACGCATAGGGATCGCTCCGTGGAAAAACCAAGGGGAAAAGAAAGTTCCCATGATAGTGCGCGTATTAGCAGAGAGGTTGCCGGTTACCTATGCGTCAGTTAGACAGGTACATTCTGTGAAATAAAAGAAAAACTTAGTGAGATGGGTATATATATTATAAAGTTTAAGGTAACATACCTATTTCATTCTGCGGTATATATATTATAAAGTTTAAGGTAACATACCTATTTCATTCTGCGGTAAATGCGTCAGTTAGACACCTGTGCATAGCCTACCATCACTAATAAGGACTTTCCTGTGTACTTATATTTGGCTGGGTGTGTCTAATTCCGCGCGAATAAACGGTGAAGAAGAGAACCGTAAGAGTGTTAAGCCACGCGCAACATACTAAATAAATAATTGCAAAAAAAAAATAATAATAATACAACGTAGAAATAACAGAAAAAAATTTTAATAGACCGTGAAAGAAGAAGCTTGTCAAGAAGTAATGCAGATCTAACCAATTCATACAATTAATACAAATTACGACTGCACAGAATGAATCAATCAAAATTTTCTTTTCAGTTCACTAATAGGAAGATCTACAAAAAAATCACTGTCGCAGGTAAATATTATAATTTATACAATTTACGACTGCACAGATTGAATCAATCAAAATTTTCTTTTCAGTTCACTAATAGGAAGATCTACAAAAAAAATCACTGTCACAGGTAAATATTCTAATCAATACAATTTACGACTGCACAGAATGAATCAATCAAAATTTTCTCTTCAGTTCACTAATAGGAAGATCTACATAAATAAAATCACTGTCACAGGTAAATATTCTAATTAATACAATTTACGACTGCGCAACATTAATTCTAAAATTTCCTTTCAGTTCACTATTGGAAAGATCTAAGTATATGAAAAAAATCACTGGCGCACAGGTAAATAATTCAATTAATTAAATTTCTTGAATGCGCAACCTTAATAACAACATTTTCTTTCAGTTCACTGTTAGACAGATCTATATGAAAAAATCACTGGCGCACAGGTAAATAATTCAAATACTAAAACTTATAAATGCGCAGAATTAATACTAAAATTTTCTTTCAGTTCACTATTGGAAAGATCTTTAGGAAAAATCACTGTCGCACAGGTAAATGTTCTAATTAATACAATTTATGAATGCGCAGCATTAATGCCAAAATTTTCTTTCAGTTCATTATTAGAAAGATCTATATGAAAAATCACTGGCGCACAGGTAAATATTTCCAATACTAAAACTTATGAATGCGCAGCATTAATAACAACAATCAGTTCACTATTGGAAAGATCTTTAGGAAAAATCACTGTAGCACAGGTAAATATTCCAATTAATACCATTTATGAATGTGCAACATTAATAACAAATTTTTCTTTCAGTTCACTGTTAGAAAGATTATTAGAAACATCTTTAGGAGAAATCACGGTCGCACAGGTAAATATTCTAATTAACACAATCTATGAATGTGCAACATTAATAACAATTTTTTCTATCAGTTCACTATGAGAAAGATCTTTAGGAAAAACACTGTTGCACAGGTAAATATTTTAATTAACACAATTTATGAATGTGCAACTTTAATAACAAATTTTTCTTTCAGTTCACTATGAGAAAGATCTTTAGGAAAAATCACGGTCGGACAGGTAAATAATCCAACTAATAAAATTCACGACCAGAATGAATCAACTAAACTTTTCCTTTCCGGTCACAAAAGCAAAAAAAAACTCTAAAGACTGATTTTAAATAAAGAGGAATCACGACTCAATTTTTCTGGGACCGTTCTCTCAAAGCCAAAAAACAACTCCCCGACTACCAGCAGTCTCCCTACATTCCATCGTTCTTCACTCAGCCACCGGCAAGCGAGCGCCTTTTTCTTCTCAGAATTTTTTTGTTCTTTCTCAAGCCTGCTGCAACACATTGCATAATGGCATCACGCGATCTGTTACAGCTAGGCGAATTGCCGTTTTCGTCGCTTTGATGTGGTTGACTAGCGGTAAGTTTTAAACGAAAAATTGTATTTTGTGCTCATTTTGCACATTTTAGAATTTTTCGACTGAAAAATATTCTGCTGTTGTTGTTGTTTCTTCTAGACTTGGACTTGTATGCGGGTATGTATAGATATGTTTTTTTTTCCCAGGAATTCTTGTACTATGGAGAAGTAGCATAGGGCTACTTCTTGAAAATATATAAATTTTATCTTTTTTCAGGAATTTTGTAATATGGCGAAGTAGCATAGAGCTACTTCTCGAAAAAAAAATTTTAATTTTAACTTTTCAGGAATTTATAATATGAAGAATTAGCATAGGGCTACTTCTTGTAGATATTTAAGATGTTTCTTTCTTTTTTCCAGGAATTTGTAATATGGAGAAGTAGCATAGGGTTACTTCTCGAAAATGACTGTTTTATCCCCTTTCTAGGTACCTCTGGGAAATCAAGGGGGTTTCTCTACAGTTGTAGAGAAGCCAAACAAAAGTAGCGTATAGGGGTATACGCTACAAGGCATGCTCCGATTCCCGATAGTATGGATCTATTTACTCGCTCGAACGCATTTGCTTGCGGGGAGTAGACGACGGTCCGTTTGTGTAGCACGCCATACCCTTCCAGTAATTTAGCAAAGTGAGCGGAGCGCAATTGGGACCCATTGTGCGTAACGATTGCTTCCGGAACTCCGAACATGTGAAATAGTTCAATTTCCATGAATTAGAAAACTTGTTTAGCGGATGTCTTTTTAAGAGGTCTCAATAACGTGGTCAAGAGCTATAATCATGCATGTGTTTCCGGAAGTAGATCTGGGATAAGGGCCAAATAAGTCGACATATACTCGTTGCCAGGGTTGTTCTGTCTGAGGCTGGATTCCCATGGGTGGCTTTGGGAACCTGTGCGGAGCCTTTACTTCCATACATACGTCACATGAGCCAATATATTTCCGGACGTTGACTGTCATCCTTGGCCAGTATAGGTGTCGTCGTAAGCGTTCCAGAGTCTTCCCTATGCCTCCGTGGGAAGACACTGGCGGATCGTGCGCCCTTGAGATGACGCTGGTGACAAGCTCGCGCGGTATCCAAAGCTTCCAAGCTTCTTCCTCCTGGACTGGATCCCCGGTCCTTGGAACGGTGCGGATGTAAACGAAGCCCTCTCTGACACATAAATCGGGCAGCTTGTCTGAGGCCAATTTAACTCGATGCCTCAACTCTTCAATCTCCAATGATTCGAAGTGTGGAGAGTTAATCTCGACCTCAGGACCACTTTCTTCTCTGGCTGCCAAACGGTCACAGTCTATTCGTGACAATGCATCAGGTACTACGTTGAGGCTCCCCTTCCCATGTTCAATGGTGAAGTCGAAGTACTGAAGCTTCATACTCCACCGCACGAGTCTACCATTGAGGTCCTTTTGGGACATCAACCATCTCAATCTAGCATGATCCGTCACGTTCTTGAACGGTATTAGTTCTATAAACGGTGGGAACTTCTGGACACTTAGTACTGCAGCCAAACATTCTTGCTCAGTGACGGTGTAGACGGTGCGTCTTTCAGGTCCAGACTCGCAATATATTTTGCCGGAGGAAGTCCACCCAGAATTTCGTCTATCTGTGGTAAAGGATAGGCGTCCTTCTTAGTGACTGTATTTACTTTCGTGGCGTGAAAACAAAGTCGGACCTTTCCTGGCTTCTTTACCAGAACAACTGGAGAGCTCTAAGGGCTCTGGCTCTCCTCTACCACGCCCAGCGATATCTTCCGCCCCAATTCGGTGTCCATCAAACTTTGTACCGCTGGTGATATTGGATAAAAACGTTGTTTTATCGGAGTTGCATCGGCAGTGTCGATTTTAAGGGTCATCAAGGACGTTTTGCCCAATCATAGGGAGGCAAAGGATGGAAATAACTGTTTGGTGACCTCAAGACGTTTCAATTCTCGCTCGGAAAGAAGATGGCAGTCAGTGTCTGAGGCAGCTAACAGACCTGGGTTCACCTCCGCAAATGTACCCAGGACATCCGGAGCCAGCCTAAATAGACGCCAGAAGTCAATGCCTAAGTACAGTGCCTGAGTTATTCCCGGGACTACGCAAAAACGCAAGTTCTTGTTCTCACTATGGAAGGTGACATCCAGGTCCACATGACCATGAACATTTGTCATGGCACCATTATGCACCTGTACTTGCGTCCTGTACTTGTTCGATTGGACCTCCGCTTCCGACAACTTCTCAAGAGCTCCCCGGCCTAGGACAGTGACATTGGCACCACCATCTAGTAATCCTGACACGGCTTGCCCGAGTACGTGCACTTCCGCATATGGCCTAATGTCGCCTGGTACCGACACTGTAATGTGGGGCAAATTTTTTCTCTCGGCTTTGATTCGTTTGTTACGTGCGCGCCACCGCACGGTAGATTTCTTTCTAGCTGGGCGAAAATGAAAGTCAGGTGTATTCACTTCTGGGGATTCCATTGCTGACGAGAAAATCCTCTCTCTAACCGCACAATAGGTTTGTAGACGCTGGTGGTGCGGCGTCAATGGATATTGATTTGGCTCATGGCTACTCGTCATCACAGAGTTTGATGGCCGCCTCAATATCTGGTAAGTGGGAGACTGGACTCCCTCCCCAAAAATGCCAGAAGGTTTGGTCGCATTTGGGATTAATGGAACGTCGAAAATTATTGAGGGATCCGAAGGAATGCGTAGGATGTTGTAGCGGTTGTGGTGTTTACTCTCCAAAGTGGGGTTCGGGACATTTAAATATAATAACGAAGTTGGTCTTTCGAGTCTTTCGCTGTGACCGATCTCGACTTTTAGGCTGTTAGGGCCAGTAGTTGGAACGTTTCCTGAACTATTTCCCCAGGAGGTCCAGAGTTGCTGGTGGACTTATTGCGGGGCTGGAAGGCTCTCTGCTACTCACTGCAGCCGCATCCATAACGGAAATAGCCAGTCGGGTTACGTGGGCAGTCTGCGTAAAAATGACCTCTCTGATCACAGTTCCAGCAGATAGGTTTAGTTCTAACAAGAGTTCGCGCATGCAATGCCGCTACTTCCTGCGGGTTGGGGAAGGCTGAACTATCTGATTCCCAATTTATGTCGTTCAGTTCATGGACCCGATACCGTGGATTTCTCCAGGAGTGCATGGAGTTCGAAGGTGGTAGAGCAACAGTTCTATTATTTACCCCAGAACTATTGGATGACAAGATCCGAGCATGAGTAGCCTGAATCGTTATTACCAACGCCCGCAATTGGCTTATTGAGTTCGTCGGATGTAGCCAGATTTGACATTGGATAGCAGGTTGCAAATTGGTTTAGAGGAGATCTAGAAAATCCTATTCTGACATGGGATTCTGCAGCTGGTTGCGCAGTTCGACCATTGATTGGAGGTGCAGATTAAAGTTTTCTCCGGATTCCTGACGCCTGTTCATCATTTGCCGCCGTACACGAATGTCATATGTAGGATCACCCCACTCAGTTAGCAATGCCGATCGAATTTGCGCCCAGTTAGCAGTTGGATTGCCTCTCAACAACACCCAATACCAATTGGTAGCTCTGTCACTAAATAGCGTATGAATGTGTCTAGTCAGGAGGTCGAAATCGCCATAAAAGGTGGTATTCGATAGTGCTTTTACGCGGAAAATAAAATCTTCCACGGATAGCTGTGCATTGTCCCCGCTGTATATTATTCTCCATCCCTTAATCGGCCTTGACGAGTGTGGGTGCCCCTGATGAATAGATTGAAGTTAGACTTGCTCAGAAGGCCTAGGCAGATCTTGAGCTGGAGGTGGTCGCGGCAAAGCTAGTGAGGACATATATGCGGGGTCTTGTCGAACGCTATTAGAAGTATTATTGCTCACTCCGCGTTTGGAGTAGTTAGGTAACCCTCTCCCAGGAGATAAGGATCGTAACAACTGTGGGATAGCAGGGGGTGGGCGCGACAGATCTACTTGCGGCCTTACTGAACACGGCGGCAATTGTACTGGTGCTTCAAATTCCACCCGGAAGTCATTGAGAAAGCGCGACATTTCACCTTTGACTAGTTCGGAAATTTGTGCTTGTAGACCTGCTAGATCTAAGTATGTTTCTCCTATTTTCGGCCCTAGTCTGACAGCCCCACGCGCTGGATTTGGTCTAGGGATTTCTTCATTCGACCGATTTCGCTGCGGGCTTGTAGGTAGGGCGAGCAACGGCGTCGGAGACGATATCATCTACCGTGAGGTTGAAACGGGGGATTCGTGACCGAATGCTCTGGCCACTGGGCGGTTGCCTGTCGGGCCAGTATATGTAGATTAGCCAGTCTGACTAAGAAAATCCTGCAATTTGGGCAGCTGTACTTTTCTTTAATCCATTTCTGAAGACACATCTTATGAAAGATGTGTCCGCAATAAGTGGACACTGCTCGCGATTTAGTCGTTCAGTCGGTATCCTGGCAAATTGAACAGATTTCTATGGGGATCGCTTACGAAGGGGTCCTTGCCATGGCCATTGTGACTAGTCGTGTGATGGCGTGCAGTCGTACCGAGTTTTCCGTTAGGAGCGTGAAAGAGCAAACGTCGTGCAAATCTTCGAGCCGTCGACCGAGGTTTTATTTTCTCTGCACCGTGCCACAATGATTTTCCCAGATTTAAAAATTCCTTTTATTAGACGATAAGTCAGAACAATTATTCCTTTATTTTAAGAGACATTTGCCGTATAAATATTTTATAAAGGTCACAAATATTTTTTTTGTATTTTAGAATACAAGTAAAACTCAAAAGGAATCAAAAGGATTTTCTTCAAGTTTAGAAAAACAAGTGTCGTAACAATTTATCAAAAATAATTCAAAAAGTTTCTTATTTCCAAAAGAACTGGTGCCGTAAAGAATTTCGAAAAGAGATTAGAAATATTTGCGTTCTATGTAGAAGAATTAGCGCCTCATAAAAATTTGAAAAAGTGGAAACTACGAAATTTTATTCCTCTTGTTTCAGAGGAACAGTTGCCGTATAAAAATTCCAAAAAGGTCACAAATATTTTTTTTGTATTTTAAAATACAAGTAAAACTCAAAAGGAATAAAAAGGACTTTCTTCAACTTTAGAAAAGCAAGTGTCGTAACAATTTATCAAAACTAATTCAAAAATTTTCTTATTTCCAAAAGAACTGGTGCCGTAAAGGAATTTCGAAAAGAGATTAGAAATATTTTCCTTCTATGTAGAAGAATTAGCGCCGTATAAAAATTTGAAAAAAGAAACTACGAAATTATATTCCTCTTGTTTCAGAGGAACAATTACCGTAGAAAAATTTCAAAAAGGTCATATGGGACATTGGGGAATTGTGAGTCACACTTTTTCCAAGCTCAATAACTGCCACAAAAAACAAAATTTTTTTAAATTTCAAAATGGTTTATGTTACTAGGAAGGAAACCATAACTTTTAGCTTAAGCAGTATCTTGAAATTATTATCTGCTGAAAAAATCTGAGCGTTGGCAAAAAACATGCATTTTTGAGATTTTTAAAAATGTTGGGGAATTGTGAGTCACCGTCTGAATTAAGTGGAAAAT
Organism: Dioctria linearis; assembly: GCA_963930735.1. Taxonomy (NCBI): domain Eukaryota; kingdom Metazoa; phylum Arthropoda; class Insecta; order Diptera; family Asilidae; genus Dioctria; species Dioctria linearis. The sequence continues at coordinate 178,361,200 of OZ005742.1, forward strand.
CAAAAATATTGCTGTAAAATATTTATTTTATGGTTGGAAATTACATAACAATTAGTTTAAAAAAATATATAAAAAGGAAGGTATTAAAATTATTCGGATTCGCAATTCGGGCATGTGAAATAGGCTCCAGTACTGACGCATTTCAAATGAACAGCTCGATCGCATAAGTCGCAGCGAATGGAATTGTTTCGGTTCAATTTCTTCGGCATATCCAACCACTCAACTAATATTCTGTTGGAATTTTGCATAAAAAATTATAAACACGCGTTAAAAATGCGATATTGGCTTGAAAAATGCCAAAGATGTTGTGGCTCACAATTCCCCAAAAAAAGTGACTCACAATTCCCCAAACGTTTTGATTGACAAGAGGGCCGTGTATGATTCGCTCATTGCATGTTTATGCGAAATTCCTTTTAAAAGTTGAAATGTCGATGCCATAAGATAATTATGAATATATTTACCTGAATCGATTCTCCGAAAATCGTTGTCACATCAATGCAAACAGAAACGCGAATAAATATTTTGAGAAAATTTTCCAAGTGGTTGCCGCACGGAACGAACGAGTACGTGTACACGCATCGATTGCTAATGAAAAATGAGTTTGGTCAAATATAAGACAATGACAGCCATTTGCATGAGTCAGACTTTCCAATTATGTGAAATATTGACGTGACTCACAATTCCCCATGACTCACAATTCCCCAATGTCCCCTACATTTTTTTTCTATTTTTGAATACAAGTAAAACTCAAAAGGAATCAAAAAGATTTTCTTCACCTTTAGAAGAGCAAGTGGCGTAACAATTTGTTCAAACGAAATAAAATATTTCTTCTTTTGTAGAATTCTAAGTAAAAAAAATCCGAAAGTTCTCCTTTCAAAAGAACAAGTGTTGTAACGATTCGTTCAAACGAAGTAAAATTTTTTCTTCTTTTAAGAATTCTGAGTGTCGGAAAAATAATGATCAGAACAATCCAAAGGTTCTCCTTTCAAGAAGAACACAGAAAAAAAATCTTTCGGCTACAAGACTACTATCTCCTCTCCCCTCCCGAGGTTCTCCCCGCAGGCAAGTGAACTCAAATCCTGAAGAAAATCTTTCGGAGATGCCAAAGACCGAGAGCGCCTCCAGAGATTCCTCAGCTAGGCAGCTAGCAGCATGCCAACTCCTGATTACTGAGCGTCTCAGGTGCCGCTCTTCTCCTCCAACATCCCCACCTTTGTGTGCGGAAGAATTACGAAAACTCTAAGTCGAGTTTAAGTTTCTCACTGAAAGTCTTAGGAAGTGTTGGCCAGAGGTGCTAGAGAGTGAGAGCGCCACTAGAGATTCTTCAGACAGGCAGCTAGCAGCATGCCAATTCCTGATTACTGAAGGTCACATATCTGGCTTTCCAGCTAGGCAGAGCCATTCATAAGGTCGACCACGCGGCTTATAGCTATAGCATCTTGCAGATGCATGCCTCTGTCCAGCCAGATGACCAAGACGGACAGGCCTCCGTGAGAAATCGACTCAAAAATGTGAGTGAGGCCACCCACCATTTCCAATGGCTGAAGGCCAGAGGGAAAGATGAACAAAAACCGAAAATCTAAACCGCGATATTTACTTTAACTGGAAAACTTTTCAGACCTCAGAAGGAAATCTGAACCTAATGAACTTAAGAGCTATTCTGAAACGTACAAAAGTTCGACAGAAAAAAAATGGTTAGATCACAATTCTTCCATGGCTATCTTTGGTGCTACCGTCATGCCCACATGCGACCATAATGCAGCGTATTCTTTAGTTCGAGCTATGGAACCATCTATCCTGAAGATCTGCCGTTATTTGATATGCAACAGGTTAAAGTGCTTTTAATTGTGAGCGATTTATTATATTTTAATGTAGAATTTCGACGTAAAAGCTTATGT